>JAASAO010000510.1:0-95904 GCA_017311375.1 Mytilus coruscus
TATTGCACTCTTTGAAAATGTGATCATCTTCCAGAATTATGAAATTGTGAAATTAACAGAACTTTTACCAAGTGAGCGATATTGTTTTTATTGCTCAGCACATATCCTTGTCTACAGATATGACTACTATTATCTACAGTTAGGTAGGTTTATTCATTCTACATACATAAAACTAATTTATCAAAAGGCAATACCACTCACAATGTCAATTTTATTCAGTCAGTCAACATACCACGATATAAGAGAGGGTGATAAGAGGGGTAGGAGGGTTCATCCTGAATTCCCGATAAAATATAACATTCTTTCTCGGATCCAGAAAAAGTATCATTAATACCTGGATCCCAATAAAGATAAATCCAGAATTCCTGCAAATATAAAGGCTTAAACAAAGAATTCCTGTAAAATAAAGGCCTAATCTTCTGGTCCCGAAAAAGGTTCTTCTGCCCTCTGACAATACTCACCGATAGTGTAATGTCATATTTCATATCACTCAGATGGTCAACATACATAACTACGCTGTGTAATAAGGTGACAATTTTTGGTATAATTTCTTCGTCCTCACCATTTAGATTCCTGGGTAATCTAAGAATTATGAATATGAAAACAATTACTAATAACTAGCAATAGGATATAATACATCATTAACTGGAACTATAACATAAATGTCTATTCAAGAATATTGACAAGAATATTAAAAGTTAAACTGTCATTTAAAAAAAATTTAACATCTTATGCAAATTATGACTTCTCATAATATCTGAACTTTGTAATTAACCAAACAACACCCTTCCCATTGTACAAAGATAAAACTTTATTGAGACAATCCAGGATTAAGGAAAGACAGAAAAAGACTATAAATGAACTAACCTCTGGTATTTAATCAAATCATCGTTTTTTAGGGGTTCTCAATATACGTGTCTACTTTCATGAAATGTATTGTTTCTGGGGTTTAGAATGCTATACACATAATAAGACTTCAATGCTCAAATTTTTCCATAATATTAACCATGTTTAGTTTTATTACCAATTTAAAGATATTATTACCTGTATAAAACCTTTTGAGAAATGAGTAAAATGTGACAATCTGTTCTCTACTACTGTAGTATTCTGTATCTGAAATGAAGGAAAAAACTTATTTGGTTAAAAGAATCATTCTGTCATAAATAACTTTAAAATTCTAATCTATACAGGATATACAGTCTGTATTTCAACTGACAAACAACCTAGGTCATTTGTCAAGGCCAATACAATAAAGGCAGTCCATTATGAATAAATAATTTGTGCGAGTAAACACAGTCAAAGCATTGCTCTTTTTTCAACATTACAGTTCTTGTAAGATTCTTCAATGATGAACTGACTAGTCTATAAATTACAATAATATCAAGATGGTCTCTGGTTTCCCCACTCAGATCTTATATTTGCTTTGAATGGTTCTTATATTCACACTTATCGCATCATTGACTTTTTACTCACAAAAATATTTACAGTACATACTGCTAGTAGGTTGTCACCATCTGTCTGTTATAAAGAGGTTTAAATCTGACTAAATTTTCATCATGAGATTTGGTTTTACACACAGCAGATCCATAATATTACCTGATTCCAGGTTTCCATGACAAATCTTTGAAATTAACTGTCTGAAAATAAATGTTATATCATATAAGGGCTATGCCAGATTTAAATGCAAGGATGGATAAGTACACTCAAATTAATAAATGGTGGAAGGTTGCAATTATTTTAGAATTTTGTAAGAATTTTAAGTAAAATGAAAATTTTATATCATGGGTAGTTGGGGTCTGAAAAAGTGTCTTCCAATGCCCAATGCTTTAAAATCTGGAACAGCCTTAAGAAGATGAATACCATTTGTAAAAATCTAAACAAGTTTTGATGAATGTTTTATTTCACTCCACCTATCTACTTTCATTGTATAAATGACATTTGTTGAACATCAGCAAGGCAATAAGATATCTTACATACTGATATATATGTATTTAATTTAATGTTATCGTGTGTTTATCTAATAAATTATTATGATTTCCTGAGTGTTTCATTGAATTATATGTATAAGAATATTATATAAGGGCAAACAAATTATTGGTAAACATAGTGTGTAGACAAACTGTTTTATATCAGTAAGAAAAAAATTGTGTTTATCACAGATAGTATCAAGTTAAATTATATCAAATGGCAATGTATAGCATATCTCAACAAGAAACCAACTCAACAAAACAAAAATCAAAAAATTTGTTTATGTGAACTAGAACATCTTTTATTATGCATACTTCAGACTGTAAAACAGGTGAACTATTTTTTCTGGTACAGTATCCATGACAACATGTGAGATAAAAATTTCTGTTATGTCGTCATTCAACGCAGTGTCTGGTTCTTGTAGAAATCTGAAAAGAAATTGATACTAAACATTTTGTCAATAAATAATTTTACATATATTCTGGTAATAACCTATATTACAAAAGGAATTTGGATTGGTTTTACATGATGATTTTTAGCACTAGAAACAAGAATACGTGTCCATAGGACACATGTGCAGCTGACTCTCTCATACTTCATTGTTCACTGAACTGTGAAATCTGGGTCAAAACTCCTATTTGTTTAAAATTCACATCATTAAATCACTTTAATCCAAAACTTTAACCTGATACGGGATTACATGTACATAATGGACTATTTGATGCACAAACTTAAATAAACTGTTATCACAGAGATATGTCTCACCTTTTGTAATTTTGATAATGCAAATGTTGAAATTAAAATAGCAATACTTTAACATGTAAGTTATGCAAATATTCAAAGTCGATGAACCATGACTGAAGGTACATGGCTAAACAATCTCCATGGAATGAGATGTGCCAATGCTAATACAACTGCATACCAAATACCATTGACTTATTATAAGTCGTTCCTTTAAACAAACCTAAACACAAACATTAACTTGTAAACTATGTAAAAGTGTCAAGGTCAATGAACCATAAAGAAGGGGTGGAGCTATATAATATCCATAGAAGCAATACTTTCAAATGCCAATAAATTTGCATACCAAACATCATTGACTTAACATTAGCAGTTGATCATAAACTGATCTAATCACAAACTAATACATGTAAACTAAGCAAAAGTTTCAAAGTTGATAGACCATGACTGAGGGAACGGGGCCAAATATTCTCCATGAAAATGAGATGTGCTAATGCCTATACAACTAAATACCAATTAACATTGGCCTACCACTAATGGTTCCCCTTGAACTGATCTAATCACAAACTAATACATGTAAACTGAGCAAAAGTTTCAAAGTTGATAGACCATGACTAAGGGGGCAGAGCCAAATAATCTCCATGGAAATGAGATATGCCAATGCTTATACAACTGCATACCAAATATCATTGACCTACCACTATTGGTTCCCCATAAATTGACCTAATCACAAACTAATACATGTAAACTATGAAAAGTTTCAAAGTCAATAGACCTTGACTGAGGGGGGGCCAAATAATCTCCATGGTAATGAGATGTGCCAATGCTAATACAACTGCATACCAAATATCATTGACCTACCACTAGTGGTTCACCATGAACTAGACCTAATCACAAACTAATACATTGTTGGCCTTGCCGTTGCCGCCGACGCCAAAAACAGCATACCTAAGTCTCGCTTTTGACTTCGTCAAGGCGAGACAAAAAACTGTTCCCTTATATCGTAGAAAGGCATACAAACACATATCAGCAGAACAGCCTTTTCCAGTTGTTTTTCTTTTAAGCTGTTGCTGAAAATATGAAATAAAAATTTCACATCTTAGAGTAAGGTCAAGCCATTCCTGATGGAACTTTTTAAAAAATATTGTATTAAATTGTTTTAAATATCTCACTCCTATAATATTATACAATTATAGCCTTTTGATACAAGGATATATCAACCTCTAAGAAGTATATCGACTGAAAATGAAGTCATCATCTGCATAGCCAATAAATATCACATAAAACTTAGTTTCTATTTTGTTGCCACTGTCCTATCAGAGAAGCTCCTTTAATATAAACTATTTTGCTGCTATAATTCCTTAAACTTAGAAGTCTTTATGCTTTCAATAAAATATTTTCAAGATCAATCACGAAATCAAAACAAAATGTATATTCAATAATGCCACCTTTTAAATGCCTTTATCCTGTCCAATGTTTGTCCTCTGGATTTCTTACAGCAAAATGGCACAGGTCTGAAATCTTCTGCAAATAATAACAAGAGGAAGAAAATAAAATAAACTACTGAATATTATATAAAATTTTAATGAAATCAAAAGTAATGATAAAGTCTAAATTTACTGAAATTTAAATATGTAATAAATTTGTACATTTTTAAATTTCTGCAATTTGGACTGTATACACTAATTAACTAAAGGCACTGCTCTAAATATTGTCTTCTTGATAATATTTTTAAAGTGCTGCCATAGAAAATCAATTTGGAAGTACAGTGGATGATAAAAAGTGTATGAATGAATAATTTCATTATTAACATCTAAAATATTTCTGGCTTTAAATCAATTTTTCTATCATAAAGAGATGTTTCGTCAAAGCTATGATTTCTGTATTCTGAAAAGCCAAAATTATTGAATTAGGGGCTTAGTTGGATATTTTGAACTGTATCATTTTCTCCCAGGGTCACTTTATATATTTTGGTAATAAGCCTAGAACGACCATTGTATTTAATCAACTGAAACAAACTTTCATTAATAATACCTTGTATTGTCTGTTCTTCCACCATGATACTATCTGGTATAACTTCTGTATCTAGTAATCTCAGGGGAGATGACTGTAATTAATAAAAAGATCATGATACAAGTTATGTTCTTCTCGCATAATTTATGATGGCATGATATGAAACCCCTAACGGGAGGGATTGTAGTTGGTTTTCATATGATGAAGACATAATCTTTTAATCAGTTAAAATGAGGTCTGGTGCTGGCATGTCAGTAACTGCTAGTCCCTAATTTATGTTGATCCTTGTCATTTTGCTACATTTCTTCTGTTATCTATTCTAACAACGGACTCAAACTTCTATTAAACTGAGTTTTACTGTGCGTTTTGCTGTGTGTTTGTCTATTCAACATTGGCTACAGGTATAGGGGGATGGTTTAAATCTCACAAAATATGTTTGAACCCACAGAATTTTTGGGCCTGTCCCAAGTCAGGAACCTCTAGCCTTTGTTAGTGTTGTATGGTTTTTATAATTTTGGTTCATTTGTATATGTATGTTTCAGAGTTTGGTGTGGCTCCCTTTCGCTGAACTAGTATGCATTTTTGTTTAGGGTCAGCTGAAGCCCACTTCCGGTTGCAGAATTTTCACTGCGATGAAGACCCATTGGTGGCCTTGGACTGTTTTCTGCTCTTTGGTAAGGTTGTTGTCTCTATAACACATTCCCCATTTCCATTTTCTATTTTACATTATGCTGAATAAAAACTTTGCTATTAAACAGTCCTGACAGTAAAAGTTGTTCAAACTTCTAAAGGATTAAAAATGTTGCTGGGGTTAGAAATGTGGTCTATTTACATAGTTCATTAGTCCATTTTCATATTACAGACTTTAGTTTTGGATTTTATAATTTCTGTAAAAGTTATTTCCCCTAAGGTTGGACATCATTGTCTTTATTCTATGTTTTTACGGCTGTAAATCTTGTTATTAATACACTTGGAACTCCCTTTTTCCATTGAAGAACTGTCTTAATACATGAAATGAGGGCAACTACCAAAGTAGGAAGGGCTAATGTTATACTAAATGCTGAAATGCTGGTCATAAGTGTAAAGTTTGAAGGTGATCTTATTCAAGTTCAAACCTGAAAAAACATTTTAAGGTTCACTTTACTTGACAAAATCATCTGAAAATTTACCACCCAAAACACATTGATTTTAAGTTTGATCATGTTGATTTTACTTCTTTAATTTGATCTCAGTTCACCGCAGAATTATATATTCCAGAGTCAAAAGTCGTTAACATGAAAATAGTCTATTGAATAAAGGATATGAGGATTTTGGTGTAAACAACATCCATTTGTTCAGTTTTCATTGGTAAAACATAAAGTTAATCCTACTTTGGGGTGTTAATTTTGTTAAAAGTGAGTAATCCAGACTTGCCTAGTGATACACATTTAACACTTGTTTCACATTATTTTTCAATTTTCATGATTTTTAAAATTAAGAAGTGATGACTGTTATAGAACCTTACTTTATTAAAAACCATAACAAAAATTGTAATCTGATACACCATATTAGATGAAAAGGAAATACTTTGTTGAAGCAGAAAGTTATGCAAATAACAGAATACTGCAATTAAGTGTTATGCTAATGCATACAAAAATTCAAATTACTATCTTTAAAAGTGTAAGAGGAGTTCTGGGAAATAAAAATATTGATTTTAGATTTTCAACCAACCACTTCCTGTACCAAGTGAGGACTATGAAAGTTAAATGCCATAGTTCTATTAAGTTCTTTCCGCTAACATGTGAAAAAAATTAGGGCTGTAAGGTTAGCGAATAACTTTTAAATATTTTGCAAAAGTTTTGACTGGTTTTAACAGGGAAACAGTGTGACTTTAATAGTACTTTTTCCAAAATGACAAAAATCTTTCTGATTGGCACTAAAAATTATGATAGTTAAAGAAAACACAGGTACAATTTTTAGGCCTAATCAACATGATGAAGATTGTTTCATGGGATTTACCAAGATAAGTCAATGAATAAAGACACTGATTTTTTTAGAATATACTTCAAAGTTTAGTACATTTGCAAATTTCCTATACTTTAAAATGACCAGTTTGAAATCAAAATTCTTTTTACTTTTATTGTTATACAATCATACCTGACCATCATTCAAGTTATCAAATTGTGTAGAAGTGATTGGAAAGTCATCTAGATTCTGTTCCTGGCCAAAGACATCTCCAATATCACTTAACCTTGATGGGGAAGCAGTGTTTGATCTGTTCCCAGGTGCATAGTAATCTGTAAGAAAAGACTTATACATGTACTATTATTATAGGTCTTAAAATTTTCTTTCCTTTTTCCACAGAACAACCAATCCTAATTTTGATTCTAATGAAGGTAAATCCAGAAAAGCGCTTGGACGCATGAAATTATAAACATGTTGTTTTCATTTTTACAGCACTGGGTCAATACCTCTGCTGGTGGACTATCAGTCCCCAATGGGTATCATCAGCTCAGTAGTCAGTACTTTGGGGTACTGACATGATTTATAACAAGCTTTTCTAAAATTGTTTGTTTATAAATTTTGAAATTATAAAGAAACTAAGGTTTCAACTCCTCAAAGTTGACCTCAGATTGATTTGGCTATTTTTAGGTCCTTTTAGTCATATAGCTCTTCAACTGTTTCGGTTTTATACATTCTTGGTTTTCAAATATTTGGCTTTGAGCGTTCCTGATAAAGGTAAATCCAGAAAAAGCGCTTTGGATGCATGAAATTATATTTTTAGCTCTGACTCTTATGTTTTCATGAGAATTTTTCAAAACTTTTCACCAGCATATCAGTATTTGTAAACGCGGACTGTTTCATCCAAATAAAGTGCATTTAAGTCACATGTTATTTATCCTGACTTTGTTCATTGACAAAGCACAAGTAGTACATTTCAGTAAAAGTGATGTGTATAATTAACTGAACAAAACTCAGTGAAATCAATTCTGTGGTGTATAATATAAACAAAAGAAAATCCTGAACTACCAACCCTAAACACATATTTTCGGGACTTATTGCAGTTTATACAGATACTTGTACCTCTCCACAAATCTTTAACAATGAAATTGTCAAAAATGTACCTTGAGTTTGAGATGGGCAAGTTTCTGGTATGACATCAACCTCCATGGCAGCAATTATCGATGGAGAAACTGGAGGAGACCAGTCATCAAGCGAACTCATTATCAGCAACTCCTGAAAAAAAATATTTACAAATTATTATTTAATTATTAGATAAAATCAGCCCTAATACAGATAAATCAGCATGTGCAATTACTGATGACGTCCTCCTGTTGATGTAAATACAGCTTTTGGCTTGGTCCAATATGGCAAAAACTGCATCAGCCATTCATGCCACTGTAGTTATAGTAAGAATAGGAATTTCGGTCATAGTTTAATCGCATTTATGTAAATATTTCAATGGCGGACAAAGAAATATGAACGAATAAACAATGTTTGACAAGCATGACAAGCCATGTGGAAAGGAATATAACTTTCTTTTTTAAGTCCCTTTTGTATCCTTTGCAACTTTTTTAATGCAATAAAGAGATGAAACATGAACTACATGAATAGGCAATTTTCATCATATTCTAATGAAGTAACAATTTTTTTTCTTCTTAAAATAGGAATGTTATTAAGTACGCTTTCATGTAAAAAGTACCTGAAGTAAAAGAAAAATACTTCTAAAAAGTTGTTTCTTTGAAATAACTTACAACAAATCTGTAAAGTCAACGCTTTCACCATGTTTCTAAAAAGAGAAATTGTTCATGTCTTTAAATTTCTTTACTTTTGAAAGAAAATTGATGTTTCATCACACTTGGTCATGTTGGTAAAAATTGAAAATTGCTGATGACGAAACGGTCAGAAAAGTAATTTCTTCACCCCAGTCAACCGGTAGTTTGAGCCCTGGTATATTAGTAGATATCCTAACAACATACAGATCCAAAACTAAGGAGTACTGTAAACCAAAAATGTTCAACCATCCTTTCCGTGAAAAATTAATATTTATTAGATTTTTTAATCTTATTATCAATTGTCGAAAAATATAATGGATTAATTGAAAAATGTTGAATATTCTAATGATTTTCAATAATAATCATTAATTAGAACATCACTTATAAATCATTTTTCCATGATACAAAGTGTAAAGAAAATTCTAGTAATTTCTAAACTTATATGTTTTTATGCAATCAAATTTCTTTTATTTCATTGCAAGTATAGTCGTTACATATGATATGCATGACATGTTACAGCTTTTGTTACAAAAAAAAACATAATTCTAATTCTTCCACATACTCCAGTAACACATTGAGCAATAAAATGATTTATTTGTTTTGTCGAACAGGTTGATCTATTGATTGTTCAATTTGTACAATTTGTTGTTCAACCTACAAGTGTCC
This sequence comes from Mytilus coruscus, assembly GCA_017311375.1. Classification (NCBI taxonomy): domain Eukaryota; kingdom Metazoa; phylum Mollusca; class Bivalvia; order Mytilida; family Mytilidae; genus Mytilus; species Mytilus coruscus. The sequence goes on from JAASAO010000510.1 coordinate 9,144, forward strand.
CATGTTCTCCATTTGAGAGTTTAAAGTCATATGAAACTTCCAATTCAAAAAATAAAGTTAAAAATGTTTTATATATACATGTATCATCTTAAATTATCAAAATCTTCATAAATATACTGCTATTGAACAGTCAGGGGACTACTTATACAAGTGATTTCATTATCACCTATTTCAGTGATTTGATAAATTCAGTTATCACCTATTTAAGTGATTTTGGTGTTTCCTTTGATCTTCAAATGCTAATTTCATTAATTTTCCATATTTTGACAAACTTTTCTTTAATTTTCCATATTTTGACAAACTTTTCTTTAATTTTCCATATTTTGACAAACTTTTCTTTAATTTTCCTACATAGATCAATTATCCTTTTCTCTTGTATATTAATTTCACCAGTGCGCTTGGACAGTAAAGTAGTGCACTAAAGCTTTTAAAAGTGCCCTTGGGAATTTTCTGTAATCAAATATTCATTAACTACTCTTACAATCAGACAAAGGTCAACAATTCTAAGTAACAAGGTTATGTCCTGATCTACAAATTATTCCAGTTTATGCATATTTTAAATAAACTGTAAAAACTGACAGGCTCATCAAGCAAAAGATAATTTCTGCATGTATGTAGTTGTTTTTTAAATGGAATCCTTGTCTTTTAACCAATAAAAAATGAAGCTTGTGGGAAAAATATCAAGAAAATGTTATAAACACTTATTGAAGTGATTACATTTTTACTTCTCAAATTACTTGTTTCAGTGATTTTAAAAGTCTGTGTCTATTTTTGTGAAAATTTTCAATTTTTCAAAGCCAAAATCACTTAAAGATGTGATTCTGAAATCACTTGTATAAGTAGTACCCTGACTGTTGAATTTTGCCGTCCCATACAAGAATTCACCTTTATTTTCCAGTATGGAGTGACCTTGAATCGAGACCTCATGTTAGAACTTCGGCTACTGCACAGCACAAGTGTGAGGGGAAAACAGTCATGACAGTATGTAAACAAACGTGCACTGGAAGGTAAATAGTAATAACTGATTCTTAAAGAACAAATTTAATACAACAAATCATTTTACAACTGTTTAGACAAAGTTTAATTAACAAACGGGATCAGATGGAAAATATAAAAAAAAATAGCATGGCTCTACCAATTCACTTATTTGTCATGTGCTCCACATGCTCTGTGTTGATTGTTTATCAATGTCACAATCTGGTAAACTTTAGCAACAAACTCGAAAGTTAATAAGCTTGCGATCATGCATCAACAATCACTGAATAAAATATTATTTGTCAATAATATGTTATACATTTGTAATAAATATAAATAAATGGAGAATGTGTCCATGGGACACAGATGATACCCCCTCTTTGCTTATAACGTTATACAGGGCATGACTCGAGAACGGCCAAAAGTGACACCACCCAAATTCGAACTTCATCTATGTTTCGTGGTTATAAGTATTGTACATAACATTTTGTTGAGGCACACTTAGGTAAGAGAACGGAAACCAATTTTGGGACAAACAGACAGACAAGGGTAACACTTAATGCCCCTCCAGTGACGACAGGGCATACAAACATGCATACAGGACTTACTCAGTATATATTGAATTGGTTGAATAATTTCGATAACATTAAAATTACACGAAACTCGTTTCATACAAAATATATGACTTAACAGGCAATACCTCAAGTCTCTGAAATCCTTGTTGTATAATTGGAGAAATAAAGGTAGTCTTACTGGTTGAGTTAGGGAAGATCTTCTTTGGCTCAATCGGTTAGACTGCTGCCTTCAGATTACAAGATTGGTGGTTCGAATCCCACTGGTGTCATCAATATATTTTCACAATATTGGCGCTTCGAGCATCTACTACCAGTACATACAAGTGTTTGGTTATGAGGTTTGACCAGGTCATTAGGTGGCCATGACATGTCTGGTTGACATGCAAGGAACTGGCCAGAGGGTTTCTGAATGAAAGACTTGGGATTATACGGTAGTGGACATGTGAGCTGCTAGGATGGATAGGGACGAAAGTCGGAAAAAGAAAAGGGGAAGAGGTGTTGTAAAATTGGAGATTTAAATGCAATGTAACTGGTTGGTTTAGGGTAGATATTCTTTGGCTCAATCGGTTAGAGCACTGCCTTTAGATCCCGAGATTGAGGGTAAGAATCAGAATGACAATGGTACCATCCATATATATTTTCGCAACATGCTATAAGTTTAGAATGTCAAATGAATGTACTAAAGTCCCCTTGTGTAGTGCTCAATCTCAAGAAATTATAAAGACTATAGTTGTTTAGGCTAATATCTATCTAGAATGTACTGAAATCCTCATTCATTTGGAAACTAAATTTAGTGGCATGAAGAGTCTAATCCATTTAGCCTTACCAGGCATAATTCTGACGATTTTTAACTTTGATTAATATCTTTTTGTAGAATACTTTTCTTGAATTGTATATACCATAGAATTTAAGATGTATGAAGGCTTTCCATTTTGCATCATAGCCTACATAATTTTCTATTCACGCTAGGATACTTTAGTAAGATTTGCGTGACCTGGTTTTACGGGTCAAGGGAGCCAAATATTGACGCAATTCGAACAGCACTTTATAATTATATCTGGCAGAAGAAATCAGTAACAATCTAGATTGATAAATCATACATTAATCTAATCTAAAACACATTTCAGAGGAAAATAAGAAGCAGAAGTTTGTATTTTACTTGAATACTTCAACTGTGTTTGCAGACGAAATTAATGTCTGTCATGTGTTAAAGAAAGATTTTGGAATTGTTTAGTTTTATTTAAGTTCCTCCTTCTAAGGGCACTAAATTCAAGTTTCTCCATTTGGTTGGTGAACCTATCATTCACCTATTAATTTTTATAGTTTAATATTACTTTCGGAGTTCTCGGGACTTTTCAATAAAGTTACCGTATTTTCTTTTGACAATGATTAGGTTCACAAGAGTCGATACCACGTTAATTTTGGGGTTATTTGGGCAATGTAAAGGCAGCACACATATGAACAGAATCAAGAGATATTTTTCCTTCTATACATGCTATATACAGTACTCTTGAGGACATACTGAGATTGATAACTTTGAGAGACATTGTGTCTGACATGACAGTCTTAAGGACAGACACAAAACCAGGTTTGATCTCATGCTGTTTAGTAATTAAGGTTACCTGAATCAAGGAGCATGAATGATAAACTGTTAGATTACATAACCATGATAACTATAAAACCTTGTTTACAAATATGTTATCAGCTAATAATTTCAAATTTTGCTTCTTTTACAGGTACTAAAAATATTATCCAAAGGGAAGAAGAAAATAAATGATTCAATTATTTCAATAAAGAAACTGAGCTTTTAACATGATATATGATTTTTAGTTTAATTTTATTCATTTTATTTCTATTTTGTTTATTTGTTTTTACCTAATATTGTTTTACAGAAGAAGGGTGCTCACATTTAATTATATCATATTCAGAATATAGAATAATAGGCAAAAAAATTAAGTATAGAAAATCATTCTAGCAAAAAAAAAAAAAAAAAATAGAGAATATTGGTGAATTAAAATATAGGTTTAGATGGGAAATTAAGAATATTGAAACATGGGCCAAAAAATATTTTAAGGTGTTCAATTATAAAGAAAAGACAAATTAAAGTTATGGAATAGAGAAGAATGACTTAAAGAATTAATTACAGTAATATGTATCTGAAGACACTCATCATACAAACTACAACATTTTAGACTCTTTTGAATAATTTGGTAGTCCTTAAAAGGACTGTTTATTTATGACTCTGTTTTCTGTTAAATTGGTATTTCACTGCTGCAAGTCCCTCTTTCACCTCTTCTAAATCAAACTGATCATTAAAATAACTTAATGACCTCGACCTTGATCTCTCTGGGAAAATCTTTTTGGTAAATCCCTGTTGCACGTCCACCAATAAACACAGCCACTGGTAATACCTTGAAATTGTGGTCAATAAAAGTGTTGCATCGTTCAACAGTTAAGTCATTTTCCAAAATCCTTAATTCCACTGGTTAGATCATTCTTAGTTGAAAGTTTTTCTTCTTTAACCGCTGCTTCATCATACTCCAAACCATTTCAATTGGATTAAAGTCTGGGCTTTCAGAAGGCCAAATATCCCACCAGTTAATTTGGTTTTCCTGCATAAACCTCTTACTAAGATTAGAACGATGTTTTGGGTCATTGTCTTGTTGAAATCTGTGCTGATCTGGATAAGTTTGTCTAATAAATGGCAGAAGTCCAAGTCGTAGTATAGTATTCACAAAGAAATCAGATTTTAGAATACCTTCAAAGATCAAAATTTGAGTGGTACCACGTCGGCTAATGCCTCCCCAAGCGTGGACTTTTAGTGGATGCTTTGGCTTCGGCAGTACAGGAGCAACGCATCCTTTCTTCTGTATATAACAACTTTGTTATCGTGAAGTTGAGCGGTTGCCTCATCTGTGAATATGATATCGTCAAATTGTTCATTGACTGCTATAAGTTGCTTACAAAACTCAACTCTCTTTAATTTATTTGCTTCACGAATCATCTGTCCATAACGAGGTGTTGATGCAGTGTATCCGGCTGAATCTATCATTTTCGAACGGTAGATTTACTTGTAATTGTGCCCTTGTCTGATAAACAACGATAATGTCACTGCATTCATCAAGTGTAGATTTAACAAAATCAATATCTGCATCTGTAATACTTTTGAATGTCAGGATTTTCTTCCTTGACAAATGTTCATATCCAGCACGACCATGTTGGTACTTAATAATCACATTTTAACAGCTCCCAAGAAATATCTATACCATCAGCGGACAACTTTCGTAATATGGCATGCACGGGCCATCCTTGTTGGTACAGAGTATAAATTTTCATATTGTCATGATGTGTTAGTTTGAATTTCGGCATTTTCGAATGATTTAATTTTAGAAAAAATATTTGTTTTTATAGAAATAATAAAATTGAATGACATAATTGTGTGATAATTTATTGTCAGCGTGATTTTAGGGTACCGAAATGTATCATCTGACAGGAGACATTTAACAAACTTCAAATGTGTACACTAATAAATAAATTTTAAATGTCATATAACTGATTTAAAATTTTAAATGCAACTTTTTAACATTTATATAAAAGTGCACTAGACTTTTCAGAAAAAACTATTTTGAAACCTCCTTAGAAAATATAAAATTGCAATTTCCTCGTTTTATCCCATTTATGATCACGATAAATACTGAGTGCATCCATAGACCGTGACGACAGCTGGTGAGGTATTCTAAGGTCAATATAAACTGATAAAAAAAATATTTATGGACAAATATGTATCAATTGTATGCATTAGTAAGTTCGTTAAGGTTTATTTAATTTACTCCCAAGATATTATGATTAATGTATTAAAATGATGATTTTTTTATGTGTATTCTTCATCTAGTTGTTTTCTCACATCGAAGATGGCACACATATGGCCTAAGGTGTCAGTGCAAATGCAATACCTTCCGCTTTTGATACAAGATTATCAAAATGGCAATAAACCTTTTGACAATTTACGTTTGTACATTGTAATAAGGTGCAAACAATTATCTGAAGTGTCAATTCAATATTTTAGTTATTCCCATGACAATTGTTTGTGTCAAAATATACGCATTAAAAAAACTTATACCATCGCACAACATCGCCAGTTAAGAAAAATGTCTTCAAGACTTCAGACTCGAGAAGCAAGTCATTTCCTGGTCGAGTTTGATGATGAAAATGCAAATTTGAGATTTTATGTATGTCCAAGATTCAAAATTCTCATAGATGGACGTATTCGCATTGGTGAGAAATATCTTGTTCATTGGGGTGACAAAGATGGAGACAAAGATGAGGCAACAGTTTTAGAAAGTGGTGAATGGCTTGACATGAGGAGAAAAGAGCAAGAATGCAAAAGAAGTTAGAGCAAACAACGGACTTGCCAAACGTATCTACAGAATCAGTTGAGACACCACCTTCAAGTCCATTCATGTGATAAAGCCTTCAATGAAAGAGTGCTCTCTAAAGTGAATCAGCTTTTAAGAAGACCGGTTCATCGAAAGTAATCAGGACAGAAAGAAGATTATTGACAAAACTGCTTGATAAATATATTTTATGTACAATGCACAATTAAATATCACATATTTCTGTCATTAAATTTGTCCGGATATTATTTATAGTTATTTTCGAGTGTAAAACTGATCTTGAAAGTTTGATAACAAAAAAAAAACACTTATCTTTATCAAGTTGATCCTCTTTTGAATGGGGTTAGATGAGAACATGAAAATGGTATTTGTTTTTTTTTTTGGGGATTTCCTGTACATGCTGTACATTTGTATTAAAATATTAACTTTGGTATCAATAATAATCTGTTTTCAAGATATTAGCAATTTAATATCCATGTCCGTATAAGGACTTTTCAATCTACGGGCATGAATAGTTATAAAGGGGTCATAGTTAATTGCATTTTTTTTCTAGAAATGAATAAAATTTTGATTCCAATGATAACTTTTATATACAAATGAACAAGAAAGAGAAAAATAATTATGTCAACTGCCCACCAAAGTACCTGTGGTTTATTACATAATAAACCAAACAGACACACGATCTCGTCTTCAGGGTTATAAATGTCATTTAAAAGTAGCCTTCTTACAACAATTTGGTGTACACACAAAATCAGAATTGTAAATCAACAAATATGCTACTTGAACTGTCTACTTTAGTTTTATTTTGTGGCAAATAAATACACAAGAAATGTTCCCATTTAAAATCACACGACACGTGGTCGTACACAAATCGTCTGCTGCCTTTCTCGAACATGCGTATTGATTAACAGTAAATCAAACAAAAGGACATACACCAAACATTGCTCAATAATTGATAAACAAAACAACAAACACCAATGAAAACATCGGTCAGCTATATTTTAGAACATCGTAATCTTTATTCAAAAGAAAAAAAAGGTAATCGGAAAAGTTTAAAATCGAAAAGAAATATTTACTTAAATATTATTCCCATTAAATCACACGACACGTGGTTTTACAGAGTAATTCGTCTGTTTTGAATAGCGCAATCAAGGCTTTTCATAATTATGACGAAATTTTAAAGGTAATCAACAAAAAGGAAACTGATTGTAAAATCTGTCATTCAACCTGAAAAATAAATTAATACAAATCAAAATACACCATGAATACATTTCTATAAATATCTTATCGAGATTCAGCTACAGGTAAAATAACTGATAAGAACTGATCACTGTCCATACGTAAAATCAGGTGTCGTTTATGACTTTGAATAGTTGTGTGAAGAGGTCAAACACCGCATATATTAGGTAGATTAATTAACCTGACATGTCGGGCACTGTGTCGGGCACTGTGTCGGCCACTGTGTCGGTAACCCCATGTCGGGCGAAGACTGTGTCGGTCATGTCTCTCAGTATGTCCTTACAGTACTGTATTAACAAAAGAAGGCAATATGCACTTACCTTTGTTTTTATATAATTTCAGGTGAGAGTGTCATTCTTTTAATATTTTCAGAATGATTTTGTCGTCATCAACATTCACCAAGTGCGCATGAATTATTTTATCATCAAAACAAGGGCATTTTAGTGGGGTTTTTATTTATAGAAACACTTATTTATTATCATGTATAAATATGATTTCAGAGGGCAAACCGCATGAAAAACAGTTTCAACACAATTTGATTGAATAATATTATTATTTTAGGCACTTAAATGATATTTTAACAAAAATAATTCTTAATTTTATGAATATATGTAATTTTAAATCACTTTTTTCCTCGTAACTTGTTCTGTTCATGTCAACAACAACAACAACAACAACAATACTTTATTTTAAGAGGGTTACACAGTTAGCTATATAACTTATCTTCCTGAGGCCCTCATCATAAAAATCAAACAAAATTAAAAAGACAAGTATGATAATAATGTCTAATACAACTTGATAAAATGTTATGAAAAATAAATGTGATGACATAATCAGTTTTCAATATTTTTATACAGCTAGGTTGATTTCAATAAATGATCTGTTATTTTGTCAACCGCTTATGATCACAAATATGACTTTTACCCCAATATACCCAAATATACTCCAATTAAAAGTTTCAATACAATTTTCATGTTCAGAATGATATTGCAAACCATATATATATATATTATAATTTCATAACACTGTACACATCTGTGTGCATTTAGAAGCATTTAAACAGAACTTTATTCGTATCTTGATGAAGGTTACACTAAAGACCAAAACGGACCTAAAAAAAACAGGTCAATTTCTGTTTTACTTTTGCAATGGATTACTTTCAAATTTGAAGATTGTTAATGAAATTTGTGTTTTTCTCAAATTGTATTTGAATTTATTTTCTCAAATTCTGAAATATTTTTCTCAAATATTTTTCTTTTCTTACAGAAAATAAAATTTTCATATTTTCTTTGAAAAATAATATTTAATTCTCATATGCTCAACATTTAAAGTTATTCTTTATATATACATGTACCTATATACATATAAAATGTTTGAATCTTTCACTCAGTCAGGACATTGGTCAGCGTAATGTTTTTGTTGGTCAGGTTCACGTTTCTCATGCCAACATTTGATATTTTGTATACAGGTAAATACTTTCTTGTTGGAGAAACGTGATTTTTAGTATTAGCAAGGAGGTTATGTAACCTCCTTGGTATTAGAATTAATGAAATTTACCATTAAATGGTGTTACAGTGAATCCAGCTCAAATTAACTTTTGAATAATTTGAAGAATTGATAGTTGAAAAAAATCTAAATTTGAAAACAAATACATAAATTTCATCAACATGATCAATGCACTTATGAAGAAATAAATACACTATAAAATCTTGAAATTAAGAGCAGGATTTTTTCTTAAATTGCGAGCATATTAAAAGTATTATGCAAAAAATCTACACAATAAAATTCTTCATTTAGCTTTCTTATTCGTGGATTAAAATTGGAAACTGTATTCCTCTTGCATGAATAGTCCGAGAAACTGTACCATCATATAAGATTAACACATGCATATGGCACGCCTGAACCACTTTTATAGATAATCCTAGATTATCTCAGATAAACTAGGATTATCTCAGTTAAACTAGGATTATCTCACAAGTTTACATTAAGCTCAGATAAACCTGGATTATCTCGATTTTTCAGATAATCCCGGTTTATCTCAGAATTTTAAGATAAACCGGATTTTCTCAGCTTAATGCATATTTGAGATAATTCATTATATTCCTCACAAAATTAGATAAATAATTAACTGGAGAAAATCCGTGATTATCTGAAAATTCTTAGATAATCCGGGATTATCTGAGAATTTTGAGAAAATCCATTAATTAACTGAAAAAGGAGCCAATAGAAAGCCACGATACACTGGAGGAAAATTTAATGGTCATAAGGGATAAGATATAGATACAATGGTGCATCTATACAGATAGAGAAGAATGAAAGATTACGCTCTTACGGAAACGTTTTAGAAGTTTTAAATTTCCAAATTTGATAAAAATAACAATTGATTTATTCAGGATGTACATGTATGACAAGTGTATTGATAATAATGAAGACCAGAGGGATCTAGAATTTAGAAGTTTGTCTTGATGAAGATAGTGAAATATTTAACATAAATCTGGCCTCCGCACAATTAACTAGGACAAATAACTAAAATGTTGAATCTGATTAACAATGTAATAGAGTTGTAAGGTAATAGATATTTCAGGTATTGGGCATTTGTCATTATCATGATTAGATTGTCTAATTGACAAAAAACTTTATAATTCAACTTACCAAGTAAGTACTAAAATGTAACACTTTGCAATAAAATGGATGATAAATTCCTGCATCCTATTTCACTCTTTTAATAGAGAAAATTAAGGAAAGAAAAGCAGTAGCGTGATATTTTTTTTTTTTTTAAAGATTATAACTTTCTAAAAGGAAACTCATTAGAACTTGAAATGCTAAACTAATTTCAACATTTTAGTTATTTGTCCTAGTTAATTGTGCGGATGCCAGATTTATGTAACATATTTCACTATCTTCATCAAGACAAACTTCTAAATTTTTTAACGACACATGGCCAATGCATAATTAACCTTTAAACAAACGCTGTTAAACGGGTTTTGATCCCTGAAGGACGCCACACTTTGCAATGAATTGGATCTATATTTGTTAACGTTTTCAAATTAAATAAACTGAATGGATTTCTTAAATTTCTCAAATGACTTTAATATTATTACAAACAAAACGAAACGTTTATTTAACATTTTTGCAACTTTGATCTTTATTTTGTTCTAAGAAAACCTTTCTTGTTTGGTTAACTAGTATGTGTTGATTACCTTCACTAATTACTTAAGATCAGACGACCTAATTAAGGATTTGTATAGACCTAATCAACATGATAATTGGTATTGAATATGATCATCGGTCATGCATGACATATTCAAATAACGGCGTGTGTTAATAAACACTTCAATAACTTCTGAAATATTCAATTAATTTTATTCAAACAAAAATATTAAGATAAAAATAAATAATTTATCGGACGCATACCCTTAACGCCCACTAAAATATCTATTACATGTCCTGAGTGCACTCAGGAGGCCCTGAGCGGTTTTAAAGCGTACGCAAAATTATTACTTAAAATAATTTTGTTGACTGTTAAATGAAATACATTTCAATTCATGGAGTGTCAGTGAGTTATAATATATTTTACAAATGAGGGCCCCACTTTGGTAGTCCAACTTGAACACATTGGGCGATCGTATATGTGCAATCAGGAACAGATGTATCCACGAAATTATAACATTTTATGAACTTGCCTGCTTTAATAAATCATGTTTTAGTTATAACATACACTTTTAATGTAATATTATTTATAAATCAATGTTTAAAATTCACATATATATGTGCTAAGATTAAAACTTCATGTAATATTTTAATACTTTATTCTTGTAAAATTTTTCATTAATAAATACTGTTTAAACTTAAGATTAAAATTTCATGTGTCATACGGTCATTCCAAGTGTCATTCGGTCATTCGTTACGTATCTCCAGTACTTCTCTATGGATAAGAGCTAACTTAAAAATTACCAAAACAAGTTCACCAGAATTAATCGAAAACTTACAGAAAAAGCTACTTATAAGCTTATACTCTCATTACCAATTTATGTAGCAGATGTTACTATCAACATCCTAAACGGAATACTACCAATAGAAGCCCAACTACATATCCGAGTACTTGAACTATTGAACAACATCTGTAATCAGCCCGAAAAAAGCATTATAGATAAATTGCTAGCTGACGACAACTTAAACTGAAAAATAGCCAAAGTTCTAGTTGCTTGTCGCTATAAAACATATGCTCAAGAAGTACGATCTACAAAATGGTACATGGACAACACCGTCAAAAAATTCTTATGGACCTCCAACATCAAGAAAACAATAAAGAACTACTAGAGTAAATTCAGTAAATATCAACACTGTATTATAGCTTTGAAGGCCGTACGGTGACCTATAGTTGTTAGTTTAAACATATTTTATTGTTAAAAAATGACAAATGGATTAGACACAAGTTTTTCAACTTAGTAACGTCTTCTCCTATTGTTGTCAATTTCTGTGTCATTTTGGTCTCTTGTGGAGAGTTGTCTCATTGGCAATCATACCACATCTTCTTTTTAATTTCCAAAACGACGAGTGTAAATAAAAAGCAAATATGCAAACATACAGCCTGGTTTATATTTACAACAAAAACAAAATGAAATACAGGAAGAAAGACTCAATGACACAATATGTCATGACGGAGGAAGGCACATGCATTTTGGAAGGGCTAAAAAGGTCTAGTGCCAAACCATACCTTAAACTGAAACTGTACACATGGGATAGGACCGAAGTCAGAACTTAAAGTAAAAATTTGTTGAAAAAGTTTCAGATCAACACAATACAGATAAAAAAAATATACCAATAAATAGGACACAAAAGAACGATCTGATAGTACTAGCAGTTTATAACCTAGTTCAACATGTTCAAAGTCAGTAAACTTTGATAGATATACAGAGTGGTATTAGATATGCAGAGTGGTGGAAGATATACAGAATGGTGATATATAAACGAAGTGGTGATAGATATACAGAATGGTGATATATATACTGAGTGGTAGTAGATATACAGAGTGTTGGTAGATATACAGAGTGGTGGTAGATATACAAAGTGGTGATAGATATACAAAGTGGTGATAGATATACAGAGTGGCGATAGACATGCAGAGTCATGGTAGATATACAGAGTGGTAGTAAATATACAGAGTGTTGATAGATATACAGAGTGGTGGTAGATATACAGAGTGGTGATAGATATACAGAGTTGTGATAGATATACAGAGTGGAGATAGATATGCAGAGTGGTGATAGATATACAGAGTGGAGATAGATATACAGAGTGGTGATAGATATACAGAGTGGTGATAGATATACAGAGTGGGGTAAATATACAGAGTAGTGATAGATATACAGAGTGGAGATATATATACAAAGTGGTGATAGATATATAGAATGGTGATATATAAACGAAGTGGTGATAGATATACAGAATGATGATAGATATACAGAGTGGTAGTAAATATACAGAGTGTTGATAGATATACAGAGTGGTGGTAGATATACAGAGTGGTGATAGATATACAAAGTGGTGATAGATATACGGAGTGGAGATAGATATGCAGAGTGGTGATAGATATACAGAGTGGAGATATATATACAGAGTGGTGATAGATATACATAGTGGGGTAAATATACAGAGTGGTGGTAGATATACAGAGTGGGGATAGATATACAGAGTGGAGATAGATATACACTGTGGTGATAGATACACAGAGTAGTGGTAGATATACAGAGTGGTAGTAAATATACATAGTGGTGATAGATATACAAAGTAGTGATAGATATACAGAGTGGAGATAGATATACACAGTGGTGATAGATACACAGAGTAGTGGTAGATATACAGAGTTGTGGTAGATATACAGAGTGGTGATATATATACAGAGTGGTGGTAGATATACAGAGTGGTGGTAGATAAACAAAGTGATGATAGATATATAAAGTTGTGATAGATATGCAGAGTGGTGGTAGATATATAGAGTGGTGGTAGATATACAGAGGGGTGATCGATATACAGAGTAGCGATAGATATACAGAGTGGTGATAGATATACAGAGTGGAGATATATAAAGTGGTGAGAGATATGCAGAGTGGTGAGAGATATGCAGAGTGGTGGCAGATATACAGAGTGGTGGTAGATATGAAGAGGGATGATAGATATACAGAGTTTTGATAGATATACAGAGTGCTGATAGATATGCAGAGTGGTGGTAGATATACAGAATGGTGATAGATAAACGAATTGGTGATAGATATACAGAATGGTGATAGATATACAGAGAAGTAGTAGATATACAGAGTGTTGATAGATATACAGAGTGGTGGTAGATATACAGAGTGGTGATAGATATACAGATTGGTAGTAGATATATAGAGTGTTGATAGATATACAAAATGGTGATAGATATATAAAGTGGTGATAGACTGTGATATGCAAAGTGGTGGTAGATATACAAAGTGGTGGTAGCTATACAGAGGGTGATAGATAAGATAAGATAAGATAAGATAAACATAGTAGTGATAGATATACAGAGTGGTGATAGATATACAGAGTGGCGATAGATATGCAGAGATGTGGTAGATATACAGAGTGGTGATAGATATACAAAGTGGAGATAGATATACAAAATGATGATAGATATACAAAGTGGTGGTAGACATACAGAGTGTTGATAGATATGCAGAGTGGTGGTAGATATGCAGAGTGGTGATAGATTTACAGAGTGGTGATAGATATACAAAGTGGTAATAGATATATAAAGTTGTCATAGAAATGCAGAGTGGTGGTAGATATATCTCTATATCTATCACCACAAAGTGGTGATACATATACAGAGTAGAGATAGATATGCAGAGTTGTGGTAGATATACAGAGTTGAGATAGATATACAGAATTGTGATAGATATACACCGTTGGGATAGATATACAGAGAAGTGATAGATATACAAAGTGGTGATATATATATACAGGGTGGTCGTTGATATACAGGATGGGGATAGATATACAGAGTGGTGATATATATACACAGTGGTGATAGATATACAGAGTGGTGATAGATATACAGAGTGGAGATAGATATATAGAGTGGTGATAGCTCTACAGAATGGTGATAGATATACAGGGTGGGGTAGATATACAGAGTGGTGGTAGATATACAGAGTGGTAATAGATATACAAAATGGTCAGTGGCGGATCCAGAGGGGGTTCCGGGTTGGAACCCCCTTTTTCTTGACGATCAATGCATTTGAATGGGGACATATAGTTGGAACCCCTTTATCCTGGGTTGGGAACCCCCACCATTTTAAAATGGCTGGATCCGCCCTGATGGTAATGGATATACAGAATGGTGATAGATATACAGAGTGTTGATATATATATATATACAGGGTGGTGGTTGATATACAGGATGGGGATAGATATACAGAGTGGTGATAGATATACAGAGTGGTGATAGATATACAGAGCGGAGATAGATATATAGAGTTGTGATAGATATACAGAGTAAGGGTAGATATACAGAGTGGTGATATATATACAAAGTGGTGATAGATATATAAATTGGTGATAGATATGCAGAGTGGTGGTAGATATACAGAGGGTGATAGATATACAGAGTGGTGGAAGATATACAGAGTGGTGATAGATATACAGAGTAGTGGTAGATATACAGAGTGGTGATAGATATACAGTGGTGATAGATATACAGAGTGGTGGTAGATATACAGATTGGTGATAGATAAACAAAGTGGTGATAGATATGCAGAGTGGTGATAGATATACAGAGGGTGATAGATATACAGAATAGTGATAGATATACAGAGTGGTGATAGATATACAGAGTGGAGATATATAAAGTGGTGAGAGGTATGCAGAATGGTGGTAGATATACAGATTGGTGGTAGATATAAAGAGGGATAATATATATACAGAGTGGTGATAGATATACAGAGTGTTGATAGATATGCAGAGTGGTGGTAGATATACAGAATGATATATAAACGAAGTGGTGATAGATATACAGTATGGTGATAGATATACAGAGTGGTAGTAGATATACAGAGTGTTAATAGATATACAGAGTGGTGGTAAATATACAGAGTGGTGATAGATATACAGAGTGGTGGTAGATATACAGAGTGGTGATAGTTATACAGAATGTTGATAGATATACAAAGTGGTGATAGATATACAGAATGGTGATATATAAACGAAGTGGTGATAGATATACAGAATGGTGATAGATATACAGAGTGGCAGTAGATATACAGAGTGTTGATAGATATACAAAGTGGTGATAGATATACAGAGTGAAGATAGATCAGCAGAGTGGTGATAGATATACAGAGTGGTGATAGATATACAGAGTGGTGATAGATATACAAAGTGGTGATAGAAATACAGAGTGGTGATAGATATACAGAATGGGGGTAGATTTACAGGGTTGAGACAGATATTCAGAGTGGTGGTAGATATACAAAGTGGGGATAGATATACAAAGTGGTGATAGATATACAGAGTGGTGATAGATATTCATAGTGGTGATAGATTAACAGAGTGGCGATATATATACAGAGTATTGATAGATATACAAACGAGAGATGGATATAGTGGAGATATATATACGGAGTGGTGGTAGATATACAGAGTGGTGATAGATATGCAGAGTGATGGAAGATATATACAGAGTGGTGACAGATATACAGGGTGGTAATAGATATACAGAGTGGTGATAGTTATAGTAGGAACTTGTTGAAGTCTTATAGTGATGGCAAATACATGTTGAATATCCTATATCTAAAGCAGGTACTTGTTGAATATCCTATTGGTATAGTAGGTACTTGTTGAAAGTTCTATATAGTAGGATATAACAGGTGCGTGTTGAATTCTATTGTTATACTAGGAACTTGTTGAATGTCCTATAGTTATAGCAGTTCCTTGGCGAATGTCCCAAAGTTATAGCAGGTACTTGTTGAAAGTCCTATAGTCATAGATGGTACTCGACGGCTGTCCTATTGATTTCCGTGTGGGTTATGCTTACCAGAAGTAGAGGTATGCATGGTATCTAAAATTACCCATAGCACTAGACCAGTAAACGTTTTGAAGCATTAAGGTAGAAGGTGTCTGGTTTGTCACAACGACCACCTGAACTATTACCGGCTGTCGGCCATGGTAATAGAGGTAGAGATAGAGTTAGGCATTGACCTCTAAAATGGACCAAATCATTTATACATTTAACTAGAGGCTCTCAAGAGCCTGTGTCGCTCACCTGTATTTACTGATGCTTTGGAAATTATGTAAAGGTTAAAATCATAATTAATAGTATTAGATATTAGATATTATAATGATATCTAAGATAATAACAAAAACTGCAAA
The DNA here is from genome assembly GCA_017311375.1 of Mytilus coruscus. Taxonomy (NCBI): domain Eukaryota; kingdom Metazoa; phylum Mollusca; class Bivalvia; order Mytilida; family Mytilidae; genus Mytilus; species Mytilus coruscus. Next base: position 25,720 of record JAASAO010000510.1, read on the forward strand.
ATTTCTGTAAAATTACTAACTATGGGGCAGCAACCCAACAACATGTTGTCGGATTCGTCTGAAAATTTCAGGGCAGATAAATCTAAATCTGATGAACATTTTGCCACCTGTCAGATTTGCTCTAAATGCTTCAGTTTCAGAGATATAAACCAAAAACTACATTTTACCCCCATGTTCTATTTTTAACCAAGTCGGCCATGATGGTTGGAAGGCGGGGTCATCGGACACATTTTTTAAACTAGATACCCTTATAATGATTATGGCCAAGTATGGCTAAATTTGTCTCAGTAGTTTCAGAGAAAAAGATTTTTGTAGAAGATTACAAAAATTTACGAAAAATTGTTAAAAATTGACTATAAAGGGCAATAACTCCTAAAGGGGTCGACTGACAATTTTGGTCATGACGACTTATTTGTAGATCTTACTTTGCTGAACATTATTGCTGTTTACAGTTTATCTCTATCTATAATAATATTCAAGATAATAACCAAAAACGGCAAAATTTCCTTAAAATTACCAATTCAGGGGCAGCAACCCAACAACAGGTTGTCAGATTTGTCTGAAAATTTCAGGGCAGATAGATCTTGACCTGATTATTAGTTTTACCCTATGTCAGATTTACTCTAAATGCTTTGGTTTCAGAGATATAAGCCAAAATCTACATTTTACCCTATGTTCTATTTTTAGCCATGGCGGCAATCTTGGTTGGTTGGCAGGGTCATCGGACACATTTTTAAACAAGATACCCAAATGATGATTGTGGCCAAGTTTGGTTAAATTTGGCCCAGTGGTTTCAGAGGTGAGGGTTTTGAAAAAGCTAACGACGACGGACGACGACGACGGCAGCGGCGACGACGGACGACGGACGACGGACGCCAAGTGATGAGAAAGCTCACTTGGCCCTTCGGGCCAGCTGAGCTAAAATTATAAACCAAATTCATGAAAAATCCCACACAGTGATTTTTCATGACACCTACCAGCTGGACATGTACACCTTACATTCCTTCCATATACCGAATATACTTGACCTATTGCTTATAGTATCTGAGATATAGACTTAACCACCAAAACTTAACCTTTTCACTGATCCATGAAATGAGGTCGAGGTCAAGTGAAAACTGTCTGACGGACATGAGGACCTTGCAAGGTACGCAAATACAAAACATAGTTATCATGTTACTCATAATAAGAGAGAAATTATCATTACAAAAATCTTAACTTTTTTTCAAGTAGTCACTGAACCATGAAAATGAGGTCAATGACAATGGACATGTGACAGACGGAAACTTAGTAAAATGAGGCATCTATATACAAAGAATGAAGCATCCAGGTCTTGCACCTTGTAAAATATAAAGTAGATAACGCTGTCGTATGTCGAGCTTTCTGTGACAAAAGTCGCAGGCTCGACAAAAATCCAACTGATTGTCTAAAAAGATATGTCCTTCCTTAAATATAATCAAAGAAACAGTTTTTTTATCACTGGATTGTCATTTTATGTCTTGTGTTAAAATATGCTAGTTTTCGAGTCAAAAGAGATTATTAGAATAAAATAGTAGAGAAAAAAATTGAACAGAAACCATAAGAATATAAATCTTTCAAAATTTCTTTTTCGTGCATGAATTAAAATATTGTTTTGAACAGTCTTAAACAAACTTTTATTACTTTTTTCCTGTTATGTGAACATTTATTGGGGGCAGTTGTTATATATTACACGGGTGTCATTCGGTTTATCGAGAGAAATGATCGTGAAAGAATATCTAACGGTGGTCAAGTATTGCGAGACGATCGTGAAAGCTCTGGTACCGGATCGTGAATGTAATTAAATGTAAATTCTACTTCAGAATGTGTGAAAAATTCGTTGAATTTTCAAAATGCGGAACAAATCTGAACAAAAAAATATGTCTGTCAAAATAATTCAACTTCCTCAATATTACTGTGCAATAAGATGAAGAAAATATGCAGTACTTTATGAAAAATACAAAAGGCACAATACATGTCTATGGGATTAATTAAAAAAACACGTTTTTTGTACCTATAATGGTCATATTTCAATGTATCATGATACATTTGAAATTTAATCTTTGTTGTGTCCGAAAGTACAGTAAAATAAAAGTATGCTCTTCCCTTAAAATCGTTCATTTGTTTATGAAAACCTTGAATTTTGTTGATTTTTCATCAAACTTGATTGTAAAAGATCAGGCAACGCATTATTTTGATCGTGAAAGATAATGCGTGACCAGACTTAATAATCAAAAATCAATATTTCTTTTACCACATGATATACCTGCAACTGGTTGAAGCCTGTAACTTTTTTGATAAGAACGAACATGAAAGCTATCATTTGTTTTTTTTAAATTCAACACTTTACCTCTAAAGTTAAAAAAAAATAACTTAAAACGTGTCTTAATCAGTGTGAAAATTCAGCTCTGAGAATTGGACTAGTACAATTCAGGCAGACCGCCACTATTTAGCCAATAATATGGGTATGCAACGTTTAAACCAAAAATTAACCATCAACCAAAAACTAATAGCAAAACAGCATCTTTCATGAAAAATTCGAGATTGAACAATAACCAATATTTTGTGCAACAATACTTTATTAAGTTATATGTATCTTTGTATACAACGTAGCAGATGTGGATTGATTTCCAATGAGATAACTATATATTACAGACTAAAGAATACCAGAGTGCAAATGCTGAAATGTCACGTCTGCTTTACTTATGATAGTATATTTGTTGAACTTCTGTAATATTAAGGGTTTTACTAGAAGTGTCACATACGCTTAAAATTGTCAATGATTCATAAATAGAGGTCAAGGTCAGATGAACCATGCCATACAGATCTCTACAAATATCCCGTACACCAAATATAGGTGTTCTGATGCTTACAGTACCTTAGAAACTGACAAATGTAAAAGTTATGTTAAGCCAATTAATTCGAACATGAGGTCGAAAGTATATGAACTCTGGCCGACAGTCAGACACAGAAATCTTACTAGCATTCAATATATCAAATGCAATTGACGTCATATATGAAACATGCAGACAGACATGTACACCATACACCAAATACCGTGGCCCTAAAGCATACAGGTATGTAAGCTTTATAAATATAATGGGCATAAAACTGAGAATTCAGTTATAAATACAAAATAAAACATCTTAATGTATAAAAAAAACAATACTTATGAAGGACGGACAAATGGACTGGTATTGATACAATTTACCAAGTCTGTGTGGTATTTTAAGATATTAGATCCAATGGCATTGCACGATAATAGCCCTATTCACCAACAAAAGAGACCCGGGTCAGTCATGCCAATCTAGTTTTTTAATACCAATAACAAATATTAATTATCATATAATTAAAGAATAATTTGAACGTCTTCGTAGCATCAAATCTTTCACGATCCTTTTCACGATCTTCAAAACCCGCACGTGATCTTTCACGATCCGAAATATCAATTTTGTGTAAATATTTCTTTTTTACCAAGTTTCAGATTATGTTTATACAAAATAACTATGAGAACCATTTGATGCATTCAAATAGAATGCCCTTTTTCGAAGAAAAATAGTTTATTTTATTCGAATTTGTGAAAAAATCATGTTTGTTTACATTTTTGATGTCACTGAAATGTCGAGGAGCAATATGCCTTTTCTTGTTTTGTAAAAACTATTCAGTGTTGCCGCCTGCCCTAAATAGAAGGGCGGCCCGCCCTTGGTGCCCTTACCCCCGCCCTTCTGCCCTCCAAAGCAAAAGAATGCACCCCTCTGCCTTTTAAAAAAAATACAATTTCCAAATTTCATGACTATTGACGTTTCCGGTAAAATTGTTACCTGATTGTGTAACACTAATTAACTGACAATGGGATTAAGTTAAATACCTAATGCCTTTGGCAGTTTTATCACCTCTGTTAATGATTGTTTACTGCTAATTAGTGGATTTAAGATAATTGAACAAATACTAGATATTTAATACAGAATTAAATGTCCACATGTTATCCATTTGCAATGTTTATGTACAGCATGTACACATGGAAAAAATTTATTTCAGTAGGCATAATATAAAAATAAAATCTAAAACAATTTTAAAGGCATACATAGTTTTGACTAAATTGGTTAAAAATGTTTTGTTTTATAATCATGAGTATGAAATTTAAAGAAGAATCAAAGAAATTTGTACTTTGAACATAACTTCCTGTTTTACTTCTTGTATTATACTCCTTTTATAGGAGCACTCAACAAATGCTTTTATCTTTAACAATGATGGAAAAAAGTATCTGTTTATACCTCCTGTAATATATGCAATATATTATTGCATCAATATAATATGATCATCTCCTGTCTCACCTGTTATATTTATAAAACTCCTTACTTAGGAGCACTTTGATGTGCACTTAAAATTACTTTTTGTAACAATTGAAATGATAATAAATAACTTTAATAACAATATACTATATGTTTGATCAAGCAATTTAAATGTAAATAATCTAATTAGATTAAACATTCAATTTTGCATGTATAACTCCATCTTTCAGAACTACTTGTTTATTTTTATAGACTGGTATAAGTTATAAAACATTGAGATTTCTGATGATTATTTTCCTTACAAAATGTACTAGTTTGTTTAGATTAACATCAAAATGATATGCTGTGCTTCATGGTATGTTAATTTGATAAAAAATTCTTACTGAAACCAACATCAAGAACACATTAATTTCTAAATATGGTTTAAATACAACTAATGTTCTCCAGCTGAGCCTAGCAATATTCAAGGTTATTTATACACTGTCCAACAGTGCCCTTACAATCTAGGTTATTACACTAAAGTGCCCTTTCAGACAACTAGCACCCTTCTGCCCTGAGAATCAAGCTGGAACACTGACTATGTACTTTTAGAACTGGATTTTCTCACATACTAATCATAATGTTGAACCATTTTGACAGACAGTTTTATTTTGTTGTAAATTTGTCCGTGTAATTAATTAAATTAGATTATTTACTGGCTTTTCATATGTCTTCTCGTTTAAATTTCCTTCACGATCCGGTACCAGAGCTTTCACGATCGTCTCGCAATACTTGACCTCCGTTAGATATTCTTTCACGATCATTTCTCTCGATAAACCGAATGACACCCGTGTTAGCAGTACACACACATTTTGTATTTCAGACAATGTACATTTATTGTTTATATCCTTTAATTAATAACTGGCGCTTTAAGGTTCGTGGCATATTGTTCTAGTGTTATCTATTTTGTTTACTGACAAATGACGAAATAATGCAATAGTTAAAATTAAATATTTTACAAAACTTTGTCACGATTAAAAAAATAAAACCGACTGAATAAATTAAAATATGAGAATTCATTGATTATCGATGTCGACATTAGCCGTCGGTAATAAACAGTCAGTTTGTGTAAAAGAAATAGCTACCAAATTTGTTTATTATGTATGTACAAAGTATATGTATATTGTATATAATCAGCCCTTCTGTATATTACTTGTTTTTATAATTGATTCAACAAATTTCGCTTGTCCAGGTGTCAATAACGGTGATGTTCACACCTAGAGTAGTGATAAATGACACAATAACACAGCGATCGATCAATAATATAAGTAAAATTGCGTGCCGTATGCTGAATGTCGCCTCCTCTGAAAAAGGACGCTAATTTTATATAAAATCTCGCAAAATTATGACCCATATTTTGGCACATCCCTGTTCACCCAATAATATGAAGTGAATTCGTCACCATCATGGTTTCAAAGAGAAAGTAAAACGTTATCGCGGATTGTCGTCCAATTAAAACACTCGTTACAATGTTCTTTTGTATATTTAGAATCCGAGATAAACCTAGATTTTCTAGAAATGAGATAATTCATTATCTGAAATTGAGAAAATTAATTATCTGGAGATAAATTAGGATTATCTGAAAATCGCCCAGAAAAACCTAGATTTTCTTAATATTTTGAGATAAACCGGATTTTCTCCAGATAATGAATTTTCTGCATTTTCTGAGATAAACTAGGATTTTCTCGAATTTGAATTAGTTGAGATAATCTTAGTTTATCTGAGATAAACCGATTATCTGAGATAATCCTAGTTTATCTGAGATAATCTAAGATTAATTAATAAAAGTGGTTCAGGCGTGCCATACATGCAGATGACAACTTTTAACTGTATAGTTCAAGTGTATGTTTTATGTTCTTAATTTTCTCTCTATATATACAATGCATGCATATAACGATTTCTGAGCTTTTACTATAATTTTCCTAGCAGTACAGAAACTACAAGTATAATCATTAAAAGGTAACTATAAAAATCTTTTAGTATTTAAATCTATAGGTTGGTTATTATGAACGTAGCTGGTCCATTCTTTTGCTGAATATTTCTTCCAGTCTTTTTGCATTACTTTTAACATGTTTAAATTTCAAGATATTGCAATATTGTTCGAGTTTTGTCGAGAGTTTCTTGTAGTCCTTCTGCGCTCTTGTTAAATAATACAGTGTCAAAGCATATACAATCAAAGAAATTTATATACAGCGTCCCAGAAGTTGATTATTAACATACATTTGTGTGTGATTTGTTTTGATCTCAGTGATGAGTCTAGTCTTTTTAACTGATTTTTATAGTTTGTTCTCATGTTGTGCTGTTACACTACTGTTCCAGACTTGAGAGAGGGTTGGGTGGCCACAAACACGTTTATTCCAGCCACATTCTGTATATTTGCCTCTCCTATTCAGAAGACTGTAATTCAGTGGTTGTCGCTTGTTACTATATATTGTTTTTCGTTTATTATTTTGTACATAAATCAGACTGTTAGTTTTCTTATTTAAATTGCTTTTTTTGGTATATATTGGTTTTGTTTATTGTAAAGGTGACCATTAGCTGCTAACTTCTACCTTGGACTATTACACAGTAACTAACATTAATATTATAGTCCCACCTTCTACATTATTTGGTCTCTGGTGGACAGTTGTCTCATTGGCAATCATACCACATCTCCTTATCTACATGTATATATTTTTTTTTTATTTTCAGAGCAATTCAGGTCTTTTCATTTTATAAAACGACAGTCTTTTCTTTAACATTATCAAATTTTGAAGAAGATCCATTGAAAACATAAGAGTTTCACATGTTTCAATAAATATATACTTATAAAAAGAAGATGTGGTATGATTGCAAATGAGACAACTCTTCACAAGAGACCAAATGACACAGAAATTAACAACTATAGGTCACCGACGGCCTTCAACAATGAGCAAAGCCCATACCGCATAGTCAGCTATAAAAGGCCCCGAAATGACAAACGTAAAACAATTCAAACGAGAAAACTAACGGCCTAATTTATGTACAAAAAATGTAACACAGCAACAAACGACAACCACTGAATTACAGGCTCCTGACTTGGGACAGGCACATACATACAGAATGTGGCGGGTTAAACATGTTAGCGGATCCCAACCTCCCTAATCTGGGATAGTGGTGTTACAGTACAACAGGGATCACCACAACCTATTTAAGCGTGGGGTGCGCCACGCTAAAATTTCCAGCGCCACGTTAAAATTCCAAGCGCCACGCTTATTTTATTGTCCGCCACACTTGAAATTCAATAGATTAAAGTTAAATTTCAGATATTCCTAATCTAATTATCATGTCAGTGGCAATTAAGAAATCTAATTACTGTTGATTGTTGTGAACATTGCCTCAAGGGATGTACACTGACAGCTGATTACAAGTATATTATTGACATGGTCTCGCATGGTTGAACAAGGTAACAGCCAATAAACGATCATGACCCAGTTTCTTCAATTTGAAAAGTAAAATTGTTTGCAAACTATGGGTATTTTATAAATGCATATGTCTGACTGTACCATGTGTACCTTAAATGGAATGTTTATATCCTTACTAGATTGATAAAAGCAGTAATCCATAAAACATAAAACTTTGTTGACAACCATGTCACATGATCTTTTGGAAGGAAAATACTGGGAAACCCTAAATAACAGACAAACAATTTTTATTTCTGGGATAGGAGTTTCATCATCTTAAAACTCATTTAAAGTAAGAAAAGAGTAAAACTGGATACATAATTCCTTTACATAATTGTATTGGAAAAGAAGGAGTTAATTTAATAAAATTCTAGTACATAACAAAGATTTTATAAACTGCTAGATAGGCTTAATTTGGTTGAAATGACTGAAATTCTGTGACTGAATATTTTTTATAATAATTTCTTTATGTTTTTACCATGTGGTTTTCCATAAGACAATTTAAATTAAATGTGTCAGAATATTCCTGCAATCTGGGAAGCCACATCAGGTGTTTACTCTATATTGTGTATGTGAGACCCCTTTCCAAATTAGCTATATATATATAAGACAACTACATGTAAGGCATATAATTAATAAGTTATGCACAAGGAATTGATTCGACAACGCAACACAAAATCTCAGATTTGATGAACTTTCTCCCCACACTTGATTTTCATTCTGTGGTGAACCCTGAGTACAACATAAAACGAACTATAAAAATCAGTTGAAAAAGGCTTAACTCATCAGATGGATACAAATAGAAATACATCTTACAAAAACACAGAGTGGACGTGGCCGGTACTTGTACATCCCAACAACAAAAGACACTAAGTACAGATCTGAGAGTACTCCCAGTTACTGACAGCTAGTTCAAAGCCAATAACAACTAATAAAAAAAATCATGCATCTAAGACTAAATTATCAATCATTACACATCCAACATCCAATGGATTTAGTGTAAAGACGTCATAAACAGTCAGAGAAAAACATGACCTTGTGCAATGCCAAGATACAGGTATCGACAGATTGTAGATCCATGAATGTGCATATGTATATATACATGTAACAATAATATTTAGTTTGCTTTTAATTTACTGATAACAAAATCAATATGAAAACCAATTAAAACAATATTCAAAGATCTAATTACAGTGTTGAAATGGTAACCTTTAGAATAAGTTTATTTAAAGGATCAATAAGTTTACCTGGATCGTTTCTAAATTTCCGGGCACAGTAAGCAACATCTCCGTAAAATGAGGATGTGCTATCCCGTTTGAAATAAGTTTTCTACAGGTACAACCAAACTTCAAAACCAAATCTTTATATCTATGGAAGAATTTAGTAAAGGTTTTAAGTAATTTGTGGTAACAAAATCCTGACTTAATAATTTACCATATATAAACACTGTAAGATGGTGCCACATCACCATCCAAAAAGGAAAATTAACAATAGGGAACGAAAAATCGTCCCTTTTGTCGTAAATTTTAGTGTGGAGTTTCTTATGTAAAACTGAAATATCTGAATCTAGGAAAGGAGAGTTATTTCCATTTACCATGTTTACATTTGATTTATTTAAAGTAAGTTCCTTTGGGTAAATTTCAGCAGTATATTTAGAAAATTCTTGATTATTTAACGAAAAAATATCATCAAGATAACAGTAAGTGTTGTTGAATTTATCAATTAAATGCAGACAGGTCTTTACTGAGTTTGGTCATAAACTGTGATTACTTGTATATTTTTAGAAACATTTAGGTCTTTTCTTTATCCGTCAGGTCCTAGTGTTGGCTTCAAAAATTGTTTTTCAAATACTTGTTTTCTTCAAATAGATATTAAATATACTATCTGCAGAATGTCAGATACAATAAGGAACATCCAGGCCTTCTTCAGATTTACATACTAGTATTCAGGTTGAAGTTTTGTCATCTAAAAATATTTTTCTCGTTTTAGTCCAAACTAAAGGCTGGAATTAGTAAATAATAGTGAAGGTACATGTAAATAAATTTAAACGCATATTAGAATTTCTTGTCTTCATACCTTTTAAAAATGTTATCATTTAGGTCCAAGTTTTGTCATTACATACATATAATTCTTTAAAACTTAATTAAATGACTAACCTCGTCTTTAACATGTTCCAAATAAGTAGGAAATCCATTGAATAAATGATTTTCAAGTTTAAATGAATCCAACCGTAAGATTGATGCCCATTCGAGTGTGAGAAAAAATATTTTTCATCTAAAAGGGTTGAATATAATAAATTTTATCACCTGTGTATTTCCAGGTCCATCCAGGTCCACTTAAATGTTGACCATTTGATGATTGAATATTATTTGTATAAAGAAAATTTGAAAATTTATTTCATTTAGGAGAAAATTTTCAAATTTTAATAGGGACAAATATTTCAAAATTTGAGAAAATATTTCAGATTTTACTCAAGAAAAACACATATCTTATTGAACAAATCTTGAATTTGAAGGAGCGAAAAAGAAATTGAAATTTTAAAATTGACCTGTTTATTTTCAAGTTCGTTCTGGTCCGCATTTTGATCTTTAGTTTTACCCTCATCAAGATACTTATTAACTATGGTTTTAAAAGCTTCTAAATGCAAACAAAAGTGTACAGGAATGTTTAATTGAAATAACTATTGTTAAAATATGATTACGAAACATGAAAATTGTACTGAAACCTTTAATTGGAGTACATTGGGGTATATTGGTGTAAAAAGTCATATTGTGATTGTAAGCGGCTGATATAAACGGAACAAGTTACAAGTCAAAAGTGATTTAAAATTAAATATATTTGTAAAATTACTATTTTTGTCATTAAAATAACATTAAAATGCCTAAAATAACATGAATGTTCAATCAAATTATGAGGAAACTGTTTGGGTATATTGGGGTAAAAGTCGCAACTGTCGGCATATATATATATATATATAGCAATTCGTCCAGTGGGGCTAAGTCTTGCTATCAAATTACTCTGTTACAACAGAGACATATATATATAGAGACATACAAATGTATATATATATATATATATGTCTCTGGGGGTCTCATTGGGGTTTTGATCCCGGATCCCGCTTACTGTTTTGTCAGATTCCCGTACCCCGCTTACACTATGTACGTAAGCAATTCTCATTTTTGTAATTTCCGTGTCCCGCTAGACTTCATTTCCCGTTTTCACGGCACAATAATTTGACTTTCACGTATCACGCTTACAAAAAATCGGCAATCCGGGTCACGCTTAGACCCCAATAAGACCCAGTCTCTGGTAACAAGTTGTAACTGTAAACACTAATAAACATATTAAAGGTTATTTTGTTGATATCTATTTGTCTTTGGAACAGGTTACTGGTCTCTGGTTTGACGTTGGTTGTGTCTATAGTATTCTTACCGAAAACAATCCAATAAATAATATGTTTACATATTTATATTAATTATTTCCCGCGGTTTTCAAAAATACAGTAGTACCCAAACTAAATACGGGAAAGTACTGATAATTATCCGTAAAAAATACACTACACTCACACTGTACAAGTGGGATGGGGAGCAAACTTCTGAAAATAAACTCATCATAGATACCAGGACGAAGTGACAAGCAAATAGAAAATCTATTGTCTTATAGTATAGAAGTAAATCAGTGTCTTCTTTCATTTTCATTTTTTTTACTGAATAGGATAAAAGTATGGGGACGGGGGCAAACCATAGTCCCCACCCGCCTCATACCCTCTGAAGCATATTAAAACGTCAAAAAAAAAAAAAACAGTGTTACAGAAACGCCTACGCTGTGAATGTTTAAGGAAAAGGGAAAATTATGGTAAGCAAGTGGTTTTGAGCAACCAACGGATTCTGTATATTCTTAGTTCTTTTATATACATGTAGTGACCACCTTTAACAAATCATGAGTGAAGATTTTGTCATAGGAGGATTACTGACTTACAAAAGACGTACATTTGATTCATATTATATACAATTTCAAATAGAGATAAAATTGATATTACAAATGTATAATTGGTTTAATATAATATGTACACTTGAATTTAATATTGATGTTTTTGAGATTGAAAATTTAAAAAGAGTCTACTGAGGTGCTATTTATGATGTTGTCGAGTAGTTTGTTTCAGTCGCGATTTGTTCTCTGGGAAAGAAAATATTTTCTGTATTGTGCTATACAAGATGGAATTAGGAAACTGTTTGAATTTGAATGTCCAGTTTGTCTTTTTACAGGGAAATTCATTTGTTGTTCTTATAGGTATTGCAACTTTTCTATGTTCTATTGTGTATACCATGACTAATCATGAATCTTTTTTTCTAATATCAGAGAGGCTACGTCATTCAAGATGTCATTTCTGTATTTGGTGGTTACAAAACGAAAACGGGCAGCCTTCCTTTGAATTCTGTCAATGCTGTCTATGTCTTGTTGTAAGTAAGGTTCCAAAACTGAGCAAGCACACTCTAGTGATCGGCTATCTAGGGACTTGTATCCTTGCTGGTAACTGATAAATGTTGAGCTAATGTTCATGTTCTTTAAGGTTACATCTGATAGTTACCACGAGATATTTTGCTGTTTTAGCGCATTTTCCAAAGAGTGATCATGCAATGTAAAATTAAATGTGACCTTTTTTTGTAATGACTGAAATTGCATTGCACTTATCTAAGTGACATGCCATTGTGCATGTAATTTTCCATGTTACCAATTTGTCTAATTCTTGTTGTAATGTATTAAATGAGTCAGAATTTGATTTTACTACCAAAAATGCTTGATGTCATCAGCAAATAAACACAAAGTATAGATGTAAAACACCTGGAATATCATTTATATAATACAAGAAAATGATCTGTCTAAAAAGGAACCCCATGGAACCCCTGACTTAATTGCTACAATAATCAGAGTTTCCTACGGAACTTGCTTGTTTGTGATTACTTAAAAAATCCTTTGAATTTTAACTCCTTTCCCGTCCCGTAATGGTGAAGTTTATTCATGAAAAGAAAATGCGAAGAATAAGTGGTCACATGACAATTATGGTCACTTAGACTTCTCCAGTCTCGTAGGAAAGTGATTATTCTGGTCAGGGCCCGGGTTTGTTCGTCGTTGCATGCTGTACGGTAACGTGTAGTTGTTCCCTTGCCACACTGTTACGTAACCTGAGATACTAATGACAAGTAAAAAGCTCAGAAACATGTGCAACAAAACTGAAAACTAAAATAAGGTTCAAAAGGGAGAGTCGATACGAAGGAGCAATTGAAAACCTGAAGACGAAAAAAATCAAGGCCACAAGAAAAACGTCGAAAGGATGGTCAACACAAACCATGTAATATCATTATTATCATTATGGCATAATACTGCATATTGATAATCTTGCAAATTGGACGGCATCCCCATCCGTAGTTTATATCCTGTCGAGGTGATCATGTTTCTGTTTTAAGTAAACATTTGGGATGACGATCAGGAAGATCTCTGCAAATTTAAGATAACAAACCTCGAAATACATTCTATTGTAGCGTTGTCTTTTTTATGGATTCTTGTTTGTCAATGTGTTATTTTTAAGTAGCGTAAATTACGTAAAAGCCATGTTCAAATGGCACAAAGAAAACAAACCACAGCACAAAGTCTCAATTAAAATCACAATGTAATCTGTTAAATATATAATATCAGTTTAACATAATAAAACAGCTGAACAATAATCCTGATCTCACTAACACAATATCACTATCCTCTCGTTCTCTAACTGTCCTCTTAACTCTTCTAACTAACTATCTATGTTCACCTTCTGATCTCTCTCGCATCCCCTTATATACATTATTACAGGCGGTACCCAGACGGTTCCAAAGATGGGGTACCTGGCGGTTCTAAAGATACCGGGCGGTACCCGACGGTTCCAAAGATGGGGTACCGGGCGGTGAATTTAAATAATTTAGACACCGTTCAAATACAAAAATAGCGGGCGGTGCCCTATTGAAATGTAATTTAACTCAAACGTATTAAAAGAAAGACATCTTACATTATAACAAATCAAACTGTCAAAACTAAAATCGCTACAATATGATTTAAAAATTGATATGAAGGCGAAAGTAGTTTACCGATGTTCAAATCTCGCAAATCGATCAAGAAGAGACAAATTCAAGTAACAATAAAAAACTGATGGAACATGTACTCCAAAAGTAGTATACAGACAAACGTGCACAAAAGCAATACAAAGTCGTTGCGTTAGTTAAGTGTTATGAATGTTAGTTAGAATACTTTTCTGTTGTTGTGGTAGAAATACAAAAGTGCTATTCTAAGGTCCATAATGCAATAAAATTATAGGGAAAGCCGAACGGTGACCAAAAGTTAACATTCTTTACTTGTACTTTGATCGAATCATCTTACAATTATACCACAGGTCCTTATTATTTGTATATCAATTATAGTTCACGAGATGTACAATCTTACTCAAAGCCGAAGTCTGCTTCTTTGAATGACCATTTTAAATATAAAGAAGAAATGTGGTATGAGTGCCAATGAGACAACTATCCGTACAAGTCACAATGTATAACAATTAATAATTATAGGTTAAAGTACGGCCTTCAACACAGATCCTTGGCTCACACCGAATCGCAAGCTATAAAGGGCTCAAAATGACTAGTGCAAAACAATTCAAGCAGGAAAACCAACGGTGTAATCTATCTTAAAAGGAGAAAAGAGAAACTCATATGGACCACACCAACAAACGACAACCAGTGAACAACAGGAGTCGGTTTCACAAAAAAAAACTTACGACTAAGATTGATCGTAAGTCATGAACAATTCATTGCTGATATAATCAATATTTCCAAGAGGCATAACTCTTTTAAAAATAATTGATCTGCACTGATTTTGGAACTCGTCCAAGACATTGCTGATATGTCATATAAACCTATGATATAAGTTTCATAAAAATCTGGCAAGAATTGTACACATGAGAGCGCTAACTAAGCAATTTACATATAATTAATGTTTCCAAGAGGCATAACTCTTTTAAAATAATTGATCTGCACTGATTTTCGAAATCGTCCCAGACATTGCTGATATAAACCTATGCCATGATATAAGTTTCATAAAATCTGCCAAGAATTGTACACGTGTGAGCGCTAACAAGACAAGACGGACGGACGCAGAGACGGACGGACGCCCGAGATTTCTATGTCCCCGCAACGCGTTCGCGGGGACAAAAATAAACACCATAATTTTAAAATACAGAAGAGCATACATAAAGTTGGACTTGGTAAAAAGTGAGTTCAGATGGATAATTGCATTTTATATCTGAAACAAAATAAAACAAAATATTGGATTGTTTACATGGAAACTGTCGTTTAAATATTTGCATCATTGTTAACTCTTACTATAACATAACCTGTTCTAAACTATCATTCATAACTGCTAAGGAATGAACTGCAATAAGAGAGGATAAGTTAGACTCGCACTCGAGAACCTGTGTTCGTCTCTATTGGAATAACAATCACCTGATTTTAAAACACAAATAAATATTTTTTAAATTTTCAATCATATCAACACTAGTGGCAGAGATATATATACACAGAGATTGGCAACTCCGTGAAATCCCGTTAAAAACGCGGCCCGGAATTAGATTCTCGTCGATAATTATTGTACAACATGTAAACAAGTCAGGGATGAATAACCTCGATAGCTAATCAAGAAAAGTAATAGGAAAACTGATTTCAGATCAAATAATATCTTTTCTATAAAACTACTTGAAATAATTGTACTTTTTTTAATGTATTTATTCAGAAAAATATTATTTTCTTTTTTCGGCATTTCTATAAATTTAAAAGTAAAATCTGAAATGATCAATTGACATTTATATACAAGAAACATTTTTGTACCGCATTTCTTTACTAAGGTTGGCTTCTTAATTACACAGTGAAATTATGTGTGTCCGATTTTCCGGTAATTATTTCCTTAGAGTTGGGACTGTGGATTCACAGGTGTGCGATTACGCCAATTTATTGCCCTCCGATCACCTGAATTTTGCCGGAGGTGAAGTTCTAAATGGATTATTACTTGGTAATTGTATTTACAACTAAACAAATTCTGACATATTATTTTAACCATGACCAGAACTTTATTTAAACAGAAGCACTGGGCAATACTATAGAATTCTATCAGGAAAACAAAATTAGTCATTTTACATGTCAAGAAAAGAAATAAAGCAACTTTTTCATATATAAAAATATGTAGCCAGTAGAATTTTGTTTCGTGGGAAACTGGTTTTATATCTGTTCTAATTCAATTATGTTTAATTTTTGATTGACCTAGAACTAAATTATTTATGTTACCTTTGCATGAATTCTTCCAACATTTTTTGACATGCCCTCCCCGTTTCTGTTAAAGTTATCAAGACCAAATATGGACCATCGATAGACCTCATCATGAAGTATTACCAGATGACCTTGTTAACGATTTCATCATCCCTTTAGAAGTTATCTCCCTTTTATTGTTTTTTTTTCGAGAAGGCCCCCTCGTTGTTTTAAAGATATCATGACTTTATGTGGACAATAGGGAGATCTCATCATGATGTATTACCATATGAGGCTGCGTAGGATTCCATCATCCCTTTTAGAGTTATATCCCTTGAAGCAATTTATTTTATTTGCATTTTTCTTAAAAAGTATTAGAGATAGAATCGATTTGAAAATGGCAGCATGTACAAGAACAGATATCAATGTTAATAAACATAAGGATAAGGGAGGGTTGGGATCCCGCTAACATGTTTAACCCGCCACATTATGTATGTATGTGCCTGTCCCAAGTCAGGAGCCTGTAATTCAGTGGTTGTCGTTTGTTTATGTGTTACATATTTGTTTTTCGTTCATTTTTGTACATAAATAAGGCCGTTAGTTTTCTCGTTTGAATTGTTTTACATTGTCATTTCGGGGCCTTTTATAGCTGACTATGCGGTATGGGCTTTGCTCATTGTTGAAGGCCGTACGGTGACCTATAGTTGTTAATTTCTGTGTCATTTTGGTCTCTTGTGGACAGTTGTCTCATTGGCAATCATACATCTTCTTTTTATATAAACAATTATTTTGTTATCAACTCTTATAAGGAGTTATTTCTCTTGAAAATTATAAGCATTTTTGAAAAATTCTATTTCGAGAACCGGGAGTCGTAGAGACTTGGGACCTTCACCAATAATCTTTAATTCATGTGACCTTTAACTTGCTCCCAAGGTGAAAGGTCACTGAGTTCAATAAAAATTACGCTGCAATTTCAAGCTTACATATTTAGAAAACGATGAGTTTGCTGCATACATACTGTGTATAAAATGTTCCTCTCGACGAGCTCTACATTTTATACATTAAGCTCAAAATGTCCGACCGTCTGTTCAAAAGTTACAACGAGATAATTCTTTAAAGGATAGTTTGTGTGCATATCTTTTAAAGGTAACAGATATCAACCTACTATAAACTGCACAAATGATCAGTATTTTAAGACCTTCAGTTTGAGGTCAATGTCAGGTCATGATGAAATTTTACCTTGACCTTCAAAGTGTACTATGACCTTGACCTTGTGATATTTGAAAGGTCAAGTGGTCCTAAGTTGCATGGTGGTAGTCCCATGTTTCTACGACTTCCGGTTCTCAAGTTTGGTATTGCATCATATGTTTGATGATTCATTGTGACCTTGATGAACTTTGGAATTGTCCCAAATTTTTTACAATGTTGTCCTTCAACTGCAGATCATTTATCATTTAACAGATTTGAGATATCTATTGTCGTTTTAGAGATAATGCGGTTTGAAATTTTGCAAGCAGAGGCATGTATTTTGAATCAACAACAGCTTTCCCCTGAAATTTTCAGAAATTGGAGAGTTTAACATGGTTATATGTTTGACCAAATACCAAAACATTCAACGAAAAACAACCCAAAAAATCAATTTGAAATTTCCATGTTTTGCATTGACTTTGTAAGTTTCATAAGTTCTATTTATTTAATTGATATTGCATCATTTTGTCACTTTGCCAAATGGGGTCATTTGATATATCAAATTAAAGGTCTTAATGAGCTCTACTCAAAATGAAAATTTTAAACCCTTGTTCATTCCAGTGGGAAGGGTGGGGTCATTTAGTGCAAAAATTAAAACTTCTCAGATGGTTAGGTTGTCGCATATCAAATGAAAGTCCATAAAACGTACATTTCAAATATCAAATTGACGTCCCCGAAAATGGGTTGGGTGGGGTCATTGAGTGCAAAAAATAAATTGTCTTCTAAGGTAAGGTTGTTGTATATCAAATGAAAGGTCATAATGTGTACATTTGAAATATCAAATTCCTGACCTCCAAAAATGAGGTGGATGGGGTTATTAAGTGCAAAAATCAAACTTTCTAGAATATGGCGTTGTCGCATATCAAATGAACGGTAATCAAGTCTACATTACAAATATCATACTTCCGATCTCAAAAATTTAGGTGGATGGGGTCATTAAGTGTAAAAAGTGAAAATTTTAGAAGGTATCCTTGTCGTATATCAAATGAAAGGTCGTAAAGAGTACATTACAAAAACATCACTTTTACAGGACAGACCTTTCAATTGTTTTACAAACAATTGAGGTACTAGTTATTTGTTGGTTTTTAAGACTTAATATCACCGACTCTGATTAAAAACAATTTGTATCATACACTGTAAGTACAGTAAAATGCTCTTCTGAATAGTACAATTTTAATGTTTTGTTTCATAGATCACTGGAGTACTGCAACATACTTATCTTTACTCTTTCCTATCGGGTAGTGAAACTTGAAATTAGAAAAGATGTAAAATTGTGCACAAGTTTTATCTGATCTTTTGTGGGTTTATGTTGTTCAAGGTAATTTTAGGTGCAGTGCTATGTGGGCTGTTATTTTCTTTTCATTTGTTATTTTTTCCTCTGTTACACGACCTTGTACTTTTTGTATTGGCTCTTGACATCTCATGCTTCTATTTAAACCTTTACCACTAATATCTCATCTGGTTTAAATAAAATAGTGTCTTATTCCCAGAATTTGTTATACAGGAATTCATTTTAAAATCAGTTTTATAAGCATATAAACTGCTTGGTCTCTTCACACAACTTATGTTTAGGACGGAATGCATCAATAGGTACATACATGTACCAGGTCACGGATATATATATATATATATATATAGCACACGTTATGTGTTTTGACCTCCATTAGACTGAATTCTTAAACATTCAGTACTCTCAAATCGTACTTTCTTGTTAATTTGACCTGTTGATACTATTTTAATACTTTTTGTTATTTTATATTAATATGGATCTTGTCTGTATACCAGCTTTGATTATTTGGAATATCTACTAATTTTCACTTCTTCGTACTACATTTGTATTAACATCAAGATTATTCTCCTTTAATCTGTACAGGGAAGTTTTATTGTTGATATTTACCCTTATGTATCTAGTGTTAAATTAGGTATTTATATGACAGACCTTTCTTGGTATTCCTAATTATTGGAAGATTTTATATAGACAGAAAAAGTATACCTAAAACGACAAAGTTATTTTTCATTTACCTGTATATATTATGAAAACCGGTTTTTTCAAAAGTGATTATTTTCTAAGGGTTTAATATTTCGCGGTAGTGTTTTGCCATGGCTTTATTTGGACTTGTTTGTTTGCTTTTTGGCCTTGAATATTTGTCCCTAATATTTTATTAACTATGTATTTACTTTCAGGTATCACAGATCGAATTTATTCGTTCATAGTGTGTTAATTTACGTTTTGATTGAGTTAAGCCTTCCAATTGATGTTTTATCGTGTGTTTTCTATGTTGTGATGTTATACTATTGTTTCAGAAAAAGGAGAAGGTTTGGTACCATTAAAACGTTTAATCCCGCTGCAAATGTTTGCACCTGTCCTAAGTCAGGAATCTGATGTACAGTAGTTGTCGTTTGTTTATGTAATTTATACGTGTTTCTCGTTTCTCGTTTTTATATATACTAGACCGTTGGTTTTACCGTTTGAATGGTTTTACACTAGTACTTTTGGGGCCCTTTATGGCTTGTTGTTCGGTGTGAGCCAAGGCTCCGTGTTGAAGGCCGTACATTAACCTATAATGGTTTACTTTATAAATTGTTATTTGGATGGAGAGTTGTCTCATTGGCACTCACACCACATCTTCCTATATCTATAGATGTGCAAAGAATATTTTTGTCGTTGGGTTGTTGTCTTATTGGCATATACCTCACATTTCTGTTTTGTCATAGCATCTGTGCCTTCTCAATTTATTGCAGAAAATATTTGCATAAACATTTTTCAAAACAGGAGAGGTGAAATAGTGATCACAGAATGAGGACATGTAAAACTGAAACAACACAACACACCAGATAAATATAAACAAGCACCATTGTTAAAGGACTGAAACAAATGATGGATGATGACCAATATGAGCGACTATATATAGCTAGTGTACAAGTAGAGTGAACATTTCTTGCTTCTTATTCTACACATTTTGTCATTTCATGTAAACAATTAAATATGTTACTTTTGATGGAGAGGAAGGAATTTGTAAAACGAAATATTTTGCTATTTAGTACTGTCAAGTTATAGTCAAGTTATATATTCACAGGGGTGTTGTTGAATAAATGAAAATTTTCTCTTTTTACATTATGCTACCTTTATGCTACAAAGGTAGCGTTTTCCATTCTCCATGATGTACAAAGATATTATAGAATGGCCTTCCAATGATAGTCATACATGTATATCATTGTCTCATTGGCAATCATACAACATCATCATATTGTTATACATGTATATAAAAACTATGTACATGTATACTTTGTAAACGTAAAGAAGACAAATGAAGTCGAACACAAGATATTTATTTGCATTTTTTCCGTATAGTCTCTGCACAACTGCCACTGTGTCACTTCTGCTTCAAATTCAATAAATTGAATGCTGAGTCTTGTATTTGTTCCTAGTTCACTGATGTCACCATCACTTGCACAAAATCGCATACACATGTACATCAAGTTTGGCATATGAACTACAATAATATGCTGTTTTCACAATCAGGATAATAGATATAAGAAGATGTGGTATGAGTGCCAATGAGACAACTCTCCATCCAAGTCAAAATTTATAAATGTAAACCATTATAGGTCAAAGTACGGTCTTCAACACGGAGCCTAGGCTCACACCGAACAGTAAGCTATAAAGGGCCCCAAAATAACTAGTGTAAAACCATTCAAACGGGAAAATCAACGGTCTAATCTATATAAAACGAGAAACGAGAAACACTTATGAACCACATCAACAAACGACAACTACTGAACATCAGATTCCTGACTTAGGACAGGTGCAAACAAATGCAGCGGGTTTAAACGTTTTAATGGTACCAAAGCTTCACCCTTTTTCTGAAACAATAGTGTAACATCACAACATAGAAAGACACACTATAAAATATCAACTGAAATAGCTTAACTCAATCAAAGGACATAGTAACACCATTAAGCACATTTAATTTTCTCTATTACAAAACCATTTTTAAGTATCACATTGATAGTAGTAATCGGTCCACTACATGACTGTGCCGTCACATTTGGAAAAGTCATCACTTATAGTTGTTGCTGCCTGCTAGGGAGTCTTATTTTCAATCAGAAAGTCTTGGGAGTCCTTCATTCAGCACATGTTAGTTATTACATCTCTTGTATGCTGCACTGTGAGGTAAATCTGATCAACATCTTTGTTCTTTTATAACATGAAGGATCCTGTTAAAAAAATTAGGTCAGATACTGAATGTAAATATATATAAAATTGTAAATTGCATCAAAGTGGGTGAAAATATGAAAAAAATATTTATATACACAAAACCAGTATGTCTTGGGAAAGTAATCCATGTGATGGGTACAATTATTCTCTGAATATGGACAAGTTTATAAACTGTAGCCATGTTACTAACAGGGTATGTCTTTATATTGAAGATGAACATGGCCGACAGCTATTATACAGATTTTAATTGTAAATTGCATCAAATTGGGTGAAAATATGAAAAAAACAACTGATATACACAAATCCAGTATGTCATAGGAAAGTAATTCATGTGCTGGGAACAATTATTCTCTAAAGATGGATAAGTTTATAAACTGTAGCCATGGACAGGGGTCTGTCTGTCTTTATATTGAATATGAACATGGCCGACAGCTATAATACTGATTTTCAATTGTAAATTGCATCAAAGTGGGTGAAAATACGAAAAAAACAACTGATATACACAAATCCAGTATGTCATAGGAAAGTAATTCATGTGATGGGTACAATTATTCTCTAAAGATGGACAAGTTTATAAACTGTAGCCGTGGACAGGGGTCTGTCTTGATATTGTTCAATGAACATGGCCGACAGCTTGAATACCGATTTTTAATTGTAAATTGCATCAAAGTGGGTGAAAATATGAAAAAAAAAAAAAAAAACTGATATACACAAATCCAGTATGTCATAGGAAAGTAATTCATGTGCTGGGAACAATTATTCTCTAAAGATTGACAAGTTTATAGACTGTAGCCATGGACAGGGGCCTGTCTTTATATTAACGAAAATCAACATGGCTGTCAGCTAGAATATCGATTTTTAATTGTAAATTGCATCAAAGTGGGTGAAATAATGAAAAATCAACTTATTTACACAAAACCAGTATGTCTTGGGAAAGTAATTCATCTTACAAATGGTTTTAATCCTTTTCGAATGAAAAGGTTTTATTAAAAATACGACCTTGTTCAAAATTTTCATAACGTCCATGTCGGCCAAGCTTTCCCTTATTATTTACTGCAATAAAACGTTAATCGTCAAAATATTTAAACTAATAAATACTACAAACTGAATAAAACGAGGTAAATAATATACGAAATTGAAATATATACTTACATTCAGCTGTTTTGAAATGCTTGATGTAAAATAAAAATCGAAGCGAGGTGGTGAACTTGTGATATATACAAAATGTCGATCTCGTTAAAGTCTCGTGTGATGCGCGTTTTGATTGGATTTCGCTGACCACTGTTACAGTTGCCAATCTCTGTGTATATATGAGGGTAGGAATGCCCTTTACCGTCAGGCGTCAAACGGTAGTTTTCGGCTACCGTTAGCGTCAAATTGTTTAAAATTTCACCGTGATTCGTCAAAATATTGTCAGAGGTCTCAAATAATTATCGTTACCGTTATTTTTGGAAAAATTTAACGTGATTCGTCAAAATAAGTCGATTTTTATCGTCTAAAAGAAAGTGTACATTTTATCGTCATGCACCCAAAATTACCGTTAACGTCATTTGGCAAAAATTTTTACCGTTATTCGTCATGAAGGTACCCCATTACCACCCTCATATATGTCTCTGCTAATGGCTAGTCCTTTCTTTGCATGTGCAATTAGCGTACATTTTCATGTTTAATACCGGGAAAAAGAATTGTAGCGATGACAAATGCAGTGGTTACATAATAAATCTGTACAGTATTTGAGATGTTACATTTATAAAAACACAAAGAGCACAGTCCAACGTTTTTCATCTCAAACATTTTTATTACAGATAAGCTCATCTCAGAGATAGTGTATCAATTCATTTTGAAACGTCATAAAGAAATGCGTCATTGCATTGGTTTGCAATAAGTAGCTTGTTAATTTGTCTATCGAAGCACAAAGATTGTGGTTTTTAAGACCATCTTTTCTGACAGCAGCAATCGATGTTTGTTACCATCTGGTGAAATTACGACGACATTGTTAGATCAATAACCCGATACGTAAACACGTCCGTAATTGTCAACTGTAATACCTCGTGCTTTTGTAAGAAATGAAATGTTTTCTGCTCTAATTTCCATTTAACTGCCCCTTGAAGATCACAGCATGTTACTGAATCATCATCGTTTATAAAATAAAGATTATCTGACCATATTGCAATGCTGCTATATATAGACAAAGTAGCGTTAACTAGCTGTGTTATAGAGTCGTCATCTAAACTTACAACACATAATCCACGACTTTCTCCATTATAGAACAATTTTCCATCTTTATGAACTATTCCTTAATTTTCTGATCGAACATCAATCGATTTCTCAGTTTTCTGCTCTTCATATCAACAATCTTAACGCAATTGTAGAAATCCCCAGTTGTAACGACAAGTTTTGCCTTTCCTCGATAGAGTATATATGAGATGTATTTTTGCTGGCTTTAAAGTAAAACCCAAAGTCCCGTCGGTTTTGATTACGCTAATTTTGCCACTTTGGTAGCATGAAAAATCATTCTGCCATCAGGAAGTAAGGAGCAATCTGTGATATCTTGTCCAATGCTTTTCACTGTCTGTCTTAAAGTAAGTTTTAGATCATCAATGGTAGGAACATGGGTAGTAGGCATCACTAGCTGTGCTCGTTTGTTATTCCTATTTGTTAATGTTGCAATCCCTGACCTGGTATCCAATATTATGGTTCCCATCTTCATGATTGTGGTTGGCAGGGTCTCCAAAGCATTTTCGTTTTTCCAAGAAATGGAAACATGGTTCATTTTCTCTTCTTTTACTATAGATTCTAGAAATTGTTCGTTGTTTGTTACATCTCTTTGGATGTGTTTCAATGCCAGGAACGTCTGCAGGTCTGAGGCATGTTGTTTTATTTTGTCTAAATTAGTCTGACTTTCTGTAATCTCTCTTTCTTTTTCTTGTATGGATGAAATTAAACAGCTGATTTTCTTGTTTTCCTTTTCCGCGGCCGTAAACAGCTCTTTCATCAGACTTTCCTGCAGCCTATCCAGATGATTGTTAATCAATACTCGTGTCTGCTGAATTTCTTTTCTATGTTCGTTTTGTTCTCCGTTAGACTTTTTATATTTTCCTGCCGATCATTTTTATTATCTGCAAATTTTCTGAAAATTCGGTCAATATTTGTTCCATATCTAAGAATGCATTTGATGATTTTATATTTTGAATGACGTCATCAATCGCTTTTAAATCTTTGCAATGATTATGTGTTTCAACAACACATCGTCTACAACATGGAGTATCATGCTTCTTACAAAATATAACGTATTTTGCATCGTGTATTGAACATCTTTGAGTGATTTCCAATATACTGGAAGGAAGCTTCTTGTACACAGAGATTAAAACAATACTATGGTCTCTGGTCGCCTTTGAAGATGCATGATGGTCTTTACACCCCTCACAAAGTCCTTCATCGCAATCTGAACACCAGAACACTGATGGTTTGCTAATGTTGCGGTAGTCGCATACTCCACATACATTTAATTTACTCGACATGCTACAAAAAAAGAAATTTAAAAAGTAAAAAACAATGCTTTTAAAGTTTGATAGAGGTTGGAAAAATCCTTAAATATGATTCTTTTTCATTTTCGAAACAAAAGAACTATGTCAATTGGACCTGCTTTGATACAATAACTGTACTTTTACTAGATCACATTTTTAACTATGGAAATTCCGTAAATCGCCAAGTTATCGGAATTATAATGGGGACTTGCTGTACATCACTTATTGAGGACCTGTTCCTGTATTGTAACGAATCATTATGTGTGTCTAAAACTGACAAAGACCAATCGGAACAAAATCTGATACAAAAGTTTTATAACCTTTAAGATATTTGGATGGTAATTTGGCCCTTTTGTCGTAAATTTTAGTGTTATCTATACATAGGAAAGGACAGTTATTACCATTTATATTGGGTTTATTTAAAGTAAGTACTTTGGGTAAATACATG
This sequence comes from Mytilus coruscus, assembly GCA_017311375.1. NCBI lineage: Eukaryota > Metazoa > Mollusca > Bivalvia > Mytilida > Mytilidae > Mytilus > Mytilus coruscus. The sequence goes on from JAASAO010000510.1 coordinate 51,248, forward strand.
ACATAACAGTAAGCCTTATTTGATAGGAAGCAAGGCTGGACTTTGAATCTACAGTTCTGAAAATTAAGATTGACAGTGCTGGACTTAGCATCTACTGCACCCAACTTTTTACGTACAGCGCTTGACTTCAAATATTCAGCACTAATTTTTCTATCTGGTTAACTAGACTTTTAAATACAACTCTTTAGTATCTGTCATAGACCAACAGGACTCCATATAAAATTAATGTCAAAACCAGAAATAGGTTAAAATGACAACCACTTTACAGAAAGTTCATGATTTTTGACGGTTGTATCCGATTGATAGTTAGCTATAGTTAAAAGTCTTATTCGACTGTAAATCTCAACATTGTGGGTTAAAATGTTAGGTGAACAGAATCTGAACTGGAAAAATATTTTCAGACTGCCTTTTGCTGTTACTAAAACAGTAAATTACAGTGGTTACAATATAGGATTAACCATTGCATTATTGCAACAAATCAGTATTTTGTTAAAATAAAACTGACCGATGATCCTTTATGTACATTTATTAAATCAGAAAACGAGTCTATAGAACACCTATTTTGGAATTGCAATACTGTACAAAATTTTCTAAAGGATATTGATACTGATTCCTTTCCGGTGGAATTAGTCTCCAAATGAATAAATTAAACTTTTTTGGAAACTTATCCAAGATATTCCCCAACAACCCATACAACATGCTTTCTCTTTATATTAAACAATATATGTATAATTGTGGATGCTTTAAAAGAATCTCTCATTGCAAACAATTATAATAAAGCTGAAAGATATGCATAAATTAGAGAGTATGATAGCTGTAAAAATAACTGAATTTGACAATTATTGGAAAGTTTTTGAAAACCTGTTATTGGACACAAGCTAATGCCTATTTGTGTTATAATCACTTAATATGACTATTTACTAATAATTTATTTTAAAGAAAATATTATTGTCATGTAATGTCCTTGTTCTGTTTTGCTGACTGTTACGAAAGATAAATAAAGGCAACAGTAGTATACCGCTGTTCAAAAGTCATAAATCGATTGAGAGAAAACAAATCCGGGTTACAAACTAAACCCGAGGGAAAACATCAACTATAAGAAGAAAACAACGAAACAACAGAACAAAGAAGTGCAACAAAACAAACGACAATGCAACATACATAGAAACGAACTAAAAGATAACAACTGCCATATTCCTGACTTGGTACAGGACATTTTCTTCATATCTTTTCTATTCAATGTATTGTCGTTAAACATTTTACATTTAGAACATGAACTGCTCCCGGATCATCTGAGATAAACCCCAGATTTTTGTGGATTTGTGTTGCTCAGCCGATTCATAGCATGCATGCATTTACCTGAAGCTATGTCATAAAATTGTGCAAGTCAGAAAAACAATTACTAATTGAAAGTAAAGAAATAATTACTTGTCATCATGGCATGGAAAATAAGTAAATAAGTAGGAAATATGTATAGTTACTTTGTCAAATATTTTTCATCATGAATATGTTACATTTAAAAATTAAAATATTATAGATAGGGATGTAACTGGATAATTCTTTTGTTTCAGTTTTAGTTTTTATTTTAGTTTTTTTCACCTTCTTCTTCATTGTCAATCTACACTCCCATTTCTTAAGTATTATTATTAATTATTTATTTATTTATTTATTTATTTATTTATTTATTTATTTATTTGTATATATTTTTAACTTTTTCTTTTGATCTGTTCTATAGAAAATGTCAAATATTTCCAATTATGATGTATTTATAATAATGACATTATATATATCATATATGTATTATATTGTATGTATGTCATGTATATGTTTTAATTGTTGGAATTAAAACAATTAAAATTTAAAAAATAAAATATCAACATTGAACCAGAATATCACAACCGATACCAGACAATCTCAACTTGGAATGCCTTATAACATATCCAGCGTAAGAGAATTTAAAACGCAAGAAAAAAAAAAAAAATGTTATTATGTTTAAATTGACGAAAAGAACACATATACTGATATATACGCTACGTACGTATAGAAGAACCAGAGATATATATACACAGAAATTGGCAACTCCGTGAAACCCCGTTCAAAAACGCGGCCCGGAATGAGATTCTCGTCGATAATTATTGTACATGTAAACAAGTCAGGGATGAATAACCTCGATAGCTAATCAAGAAAAGTAATAGGAAAACTGATTTCAGATCAAATAATATCTTTTCTATAAAACTACTTGAAATAATTGTACTTTTTAATGTATTTATTCAGAAAATATTATTTTCTTTTTTTCAGCTTTTCTATAAATTAAAAAGTAAAATCTGGAAATGATCAATTGACATTTATATACAAGAAACATTTTTGTACCGCATTTCTTTACTAAAGTTGGCTTCTTAATTACACAGTGAAATAATGTGTGTCCGATTTTCCGGTAATTATATTTCCTTAGAGTTGTGACCGTGGATTCACAGGTGTTCGATTACGCAATTTATTGCCTTTCGATCACCTGAATTTTGCCGGAGGTGAAGTTCTAAATGGATTATTACTTGGTAATTGTTTTTACAACTAAACAAATTCTGACATATTAGTTTAACCATGACCAGAACTTTATTTAAACAGAAGCACTGGGTAATACTATAGTTTTCAATCAGGAAAACAAAATAGTCATTTTACATGTCAAGAAAATAAATAAAGCAACTTTTTCAGATATAAAAAATATGTAGCCAGTAGAATTTTGTCTCGTGGGAAACTGATTTTATATCTGTTTTAATTCAATTATGTTTAATTTTTGATTGACCTAGAACTAAATTATTTATGTAACCTTTGCATGAATTTCCCAAATGAACGTACATTATAGTGTTGTTGAAATCACCTTTTTGCCGCCATGAAATATTGAATATGAATCTGTCATTATTTGTTGGTTTTTAAGACTTAATATCACCGACTCTGATTAAAAACAATTTGTCCTTGATAGAGGATTGCTGCTCACAAGGAAGCTATTAAACCAAGAGTTCCAAATGGTGAAGTTGAAATCATCCCTTCGTAAATTTTACGGACGCCATCACGAGTTGGTTGACCGTTATGGAATAACCTTTTCACAGATGATATCGGATATGTTCCTTATGTCGTAAATACAATACCCTTCCCTTTTCACGAATGTGACTTACCGAATTAGACTATTTACCGGATTTGTAATAACATAAGCAACACGACGGGTGCCACATGTGGAGCAGGATCTGCTTACCCTTCCGGATCACCCCAGTTTTTGGTGGGGTTCGTGTTGCTTAGTCTTTAGTTTTCTATGTTGTGTCATCTGTACTATTATTTGTCTGTTTGTCTTTTTATTTTTGGCCATGGCGTTGTCAGTTTGTTTTCGATCTATGAGTTTGACTGTCCCTCTGGTATCTTTCGTCCCTCTTTTGTATCATACACTGTAAGTACAGTAAAATGCTCTTCTGAATTGTACAATTTTAATGTTTTGTTTCATAGACCACTGGAGTACTGCAACATTCTTTTCCTTACTCTTTCCTATCGGGTAGTGAAACTTGAAATTAGAAAAGATTTAAAATTGAGCACAAGTTTTATCTGATCTTTTGTGGGTTTATGTTGTTCAAGGTAATTTTAGGTGCAGTGCTATGTGGGCTGTTATTTTCTTTTCATTTGTTATTTTTCCTCTGTTACACGGCCTTGTACTTTTGTATTGGCTCTTGACATCTCATGCTTCTATTTAAACCTTTACCACTAATATCTCATCTGGTTTAAATAAAATAGTGTCTCATTCCCAGAATTTGTTATACAGGAATTCATTTTAAAATCAGTTTTATAAGCATATAAACTGCTTGGTCTCTTCACACAACTTATGTTTAGGACGGAATGCATCAATGGTACATACATGTACCAGGTCACGGATATATATATATATATATATATATATATATATAAGCACACGTTATGTGTTTTGACCTCCATTAGACTGAATTCTTAAACATTCATATATGTGCAAAGAATATTTTTGTCGTTGGGTTGTTGTCTTATTGACATATACCTCACATTTCTGTTTTGTCATAGCATCTGTGCCTTCTCAATTTATTGCAGAAAATATTTGCATAAACATTTTTCAAACCAGGAGAGGTGAAATAGTGATCACAGAATGAGGACATGTAAAACTGAAACAACACAACACAACAGATAAATATAAACAAGCACCATTATTAAAGGACTGAAACATATGATGGATGATGACCAATATGAGCGACTATATATAGCTAGTGTACAAGTAGAGTGAACATTTCTTGCTTCTTATTCTACATATTTTGTCATTTCATGTAAACAATTAAATATGTTACTTTTGATGGAGAGGAAGGAATTTGTAAAACGAAATATTTTGCTATTTAGTACTGTCAAGTTATAGTCAAGTTATATATTCACAGGGGTGTTGTTGAATAAATGAAAATTTTCTTTTTTACATTATGCTACCTTTATGCTACAAAGGTAGCATTTTCCATTCTCATGATGTACAAAGATATTATAGAGTGGCCTTCCAATGATAGTCATACATGTATATCATTGTCTCATTGGCAATCATAAAACATCATCATATTGTTATACATGTATGTAAAACTATGTACATGTATACTTTGTAAACGTAAAGAAGACAAATGAAGTCGAACACAAGATATTTATTTGCATTTTTTCCGTATAGTCTCTGCACAACTGCCACTGTGTCACTTCTGCTTCAAATTCAATAGATTGAATGCTGAGTCTGGTATTTGTTCTGAGTTCAATGATGTCACCATCACTTGCACAAAATCGCATACACATGCACATCAAGTTTGGCATATGAACTACAATAATATGCTGTTTTCACAGTCAGGATAAGCACATTTAATTTTCTCTATTACAAAACCATTTTTAAGTATCACATTGATAGTAGTAATCGGTCCACTACATGACTGTGCCGTCACATTTGGAAAAGTCATCACTTTAAGTTTTGCTGTCTGCCAGGAGTCTTATTTTCAATCAAAAGTCTTGGGAGTCCTTCATTCAGCACATGTTAGTTATTACATCTCTTGTATGCTGCACTGTGAGGTAAATCTGATCAACATCTTTGTTCTTTTATAACATGAAGGATCCTGTTAAAAAAATTAGGTCAGATACTGAATGTAAATATATATAAAATTGTAAATTGCATCAAAGTGGGTGAAAATATGAAAAAAATATTAATATACACAAAACCAGTATGTCTTAGGAAAGTAATCCATGTGATGGGTACAATTATTCTCTGAATATGGACAAGTTTATAAACTGTAGTCATGTACAGGGGTATGTCTTTATATTGAAGATGAACATGGCCGACAGCTATAATACAGATTTTTAACTGATATACACAAATCCAGTATGTCATAGGAAAGTAATTCATGTGCTGGGAACAATATTCTCTAAAGATTGACAAGTTTATAGACTGAAGCCATGGACAGGGGCCTGTCTTTATATTAACGAAAATCAACATGGCCGTCAGCTAGAATACCAATTTTAATTGTAAATTGCATCAAAGTGGGTGAAATAATGAAAATTCAACTTATTTACACAAAACCAGTATGTCTTGGGAAAGTAATTCATCTTACAAATGGTTTTATTCCTTTTCGAATGAAAAGGTTTTGATAAAAATACGACCTTGTTCAAAATTTTCATAACGTCCATGTCGGCCAAGCTTTCCCTTATTATTTACTGCAATAAAACGTTAATTGTCAAAATATTTTAACTAATAAATACAACAAACTGAATAAAACGAGGTAAATAATATACGAAATTGAAATATATACTTACATTATGCTGTTTTGAAATGCTTGATGTAAAATAAAAATCGAAGCAAGGTGGTGAACTTGTGATATATACAAAATGTCGATCTCGTTAAAGTCTCGTGTGATGCGCGTTTTGATTGGATTTCGCTGACCACTGTTACAGTTGCCAATCTCTGTGTATATATGAGGGTAGGAATGCCCTTTACCGTCAGGCGTCAAACGGTAGTTTTGGTTACCGTTAACGTCAAATTGGTTAAAATTTTACCTTGATTCGTCAAAATATTGTCAGAGGTCTCAAATAATTATCGTTACCGTTATTTTGGAAAAATTTAACGTGATTCGTCAAAATAAGTCGATTTTTTATCGTCTAAAAGAAAGTGTACATTTTATCGTCATGCACCCAAAATTACCGTTAACGTCATTTGGCAAAATTTTTACCGTTATTCGTCATGAAGGTACCCCATTACCACCCTCATATATGTCTCTGCTAATGGCTAGTCCTTTCTTTGCATGTGCAATTAGCGTATATTTTCATGTTTAATACCGGGAAAAAAATTGTAGCGATGACACATGCAGTGGTTACATAATAAATCTGTACAGTATTTGAGATGTTACATTTATAAAAACACAAAGAGCACAGTCCAACGTTTTTCATCACAAACATTTTTATTACAGATAAGCTCATCTCAGAGATAGTGTATCAATTCATTTTGAAACGTTATAAAGAAATGCGTCATTGCATTGGTTTGCAATAAGTAGCTTGTTAATTTGTCTATCGAAGCACAAAGATTGTGGTTTTTAAGACCATCTTTTCTGACAGCAGCAATCGATGTTTGTTACCATCTGGTGAAATTACGACGACATTGTTAGATCCATAGCACGATACGTAAACACGTCCGTAATTGTCCACTGTTATACCTCGTGCTTTTGTAAGAAATGTTTTCTGCTCTAATTTCCATTTAACTGCCCTTGTATATCACAGCATGTTACTGAATCATCATCGTTTATAAAATAAAGTTGATCTGACCATATTGCAATGCTGCTATATATAGACAAAGTAGCGTTAACTAGCTGTGTTATAGAGTCGTCATCTAAACTTACAACACATAATCCACGACTTTCTCCATTATAGAACAATTTTCCATCTTTATGAACTATTCCATAATTTTCTGATCGAACATCAATCGATTTCTCAGTTTTTCTGCTCTTCATATCAACAATCTTAACGCAATTGTAGGAATCCCCAGTTGTAACGACAAGTTTTGGCTTTCCTCGATGAAGTATATATGAGATGTAAGTTTTCTGGGCTTTACTGTGAAATCCAAAGCCCCGTCGGTTTTGATTACGCTAATGTGGCCACTTGAACAGCAGGTAAAAATCATTCTGCCATCAGGAAGTAAGGAGCAATCTGTGATATCTTGTCCAATGCTTTTCACGGTCTGTCTTAAAGTAAGTTTTATATCATCAATGGTAGGAGCATGTGAAAAAGGCACCATTATCTGGGCTTGTTTGTTCTTCATGTTTGTTAATATTGCATCACCTGCCCTGGTTTCTAACATTATGGTTCCCATCTTCATGATTGTGGTTGGCAGGGTCTCCAAAGCATTTTCGTTTTTCCAAGTAATTGAAACATGTTTCATTTTTCTTCTTTTATTAAAGATTCAAGAAATTGTTCGTTGTTCCTGACATCTTTTGGATGTGTTTCATAGCCAAGAATGTCTGGAGGTCTGAGGCATGTTGTTTTATTTTATCTAAATTGGTCTGGCATTCCGTAATTTCCTTTCTTTCTCTTGTATGGATGATATTAAACAGCTGATTTTCTTGTTTTCCTTTTCCGCGGCCGTAAACAGCTCTTTCATCAGACTTTCCTGCAGCCTATCCAGATGATTGTTAATCAATACTCGTGTCTGCTGAATTTCTTTTCTATGTTCGTTTTGTTCTCCGTTAGACTTTTTATATTTTCCTGCCAATCATTTTTATTATCTGCAAATTTTCTAAAAGTTCCTTCAATAGTTGTTCCATCTCTAAGAATGCATTTGATGATTTTATATTTCGAATAACGTCATCTATCGCGTTTAAATCTTTGCAATCGTTATGTGTTTCAACAACACATCGTCCGCAACATGGAGTATCATGCTTCTTACAAAATATAACGTATTTTGCATCGTGTATTGAACATCTTTGAGTGATTTCCAATATACTGGAAGGAAGCTTCTTGTACACAGAGATTAAAACAATACTATGGTCTCTGGTCGCCTTTGAAGATGCATGATGGTCTTTACACCCCTCACAAAGTTCTTCATCGCATTCTGAACACCAGAACACTGATGGTTGTCTAATGTTGCGGTAGTCGCATACTCCACATACAGTTAATTTACTTGACATGCTACAAAAAAAATTATAAAAGTAAAAATTGCTTTTAAAGTTTGTCAGAGGTAAGACAAATCCTTAAATATGATAATTTTTTTTCATTTTCGAAACAAAAGAACTATGTCAATTGGACCTGCTTTGATACAATAACTGTACTTTTACTAGATCACATTTTTAACTATGGAAATTCCGTAAATCGCCAAGTTATCGGAATTCCAATGGGGACTAGCTGTACACCATTTATTGAGGACCTGTTCCTGTATTGTAACGAATCATTATGTGTGTCTAAAACTGACAAAGACCAATCGGAACAAAATCTGATACAAAAGTTTTATAACCTTTAAGATATTTGGATGGTAATTTGGCCCTTTTGTCGTAAATTTTAGTGTTATCTATACATAGGAAAGGACAGTTATTACCATTTATATTGGGTTTATTTAAAGTAAGTACTTTGGGTAAATACATGACATAACAGTAAGCCTTATTTGATAGGAAGCAAGGCTGGACTTTGAATCTACAGTTCTGAAAATTAAGATTGACAGTGCTGGACTTAGCATCTACTGCACCCAACTTTTTACGTACAGCGCTTGACTTCAAATATTCAGCACTAATTTTTCTATCTGGTTAACTAGACTTTTAAATACAACTCTTTAGTATCTGTCATAGACCAACAGGACTCCATATAAAATTAATGTCAAAACCAGAAATAGGTTAAAATGACAACCACTTTACAGAAAGTTCATGATTTTTGACGGTTGTATCCGATTGATAGTTAGCTATAGTTAAAAGTCTTATTCGACTGTAAATCTCAACATTGTGGGTTAAAATGTTAGGTGAACAGAATCTGAACTCGAAAAATATTTTCAGACTGCCTTTTGCTGTTACTAAAACAGTAAATTACAGTGGTTACAATATAGGATTAACCATTGCATTATTGCAACAAATCAGTATTTTGTTAAAATAAAACTGACCGATGATCCTTTATGTACATTTATTAAATCAGAAAACGAGTCTATAGAACACCTATTTTGGAATTGCAATACTGTACAAAATTTTCTAAAGGATATTGATACTGATTCCTTTCCGGTGGAATTAGTCTCCAAATGAATAAATTAAACTTTTTGGAAACTTATCCAAGATATTCCCCAACAACCCATACAACATGCTTTCTCTTTATATTAAACAATATATGTATAATTGTGGATGCTTTAAAAGAATCTCTCATTGCAAACAATTATAATAAAGCTGAAAGATATGCATAAATTAGAGAGTATGATAGCTGTAAAAATAACTGAATTTGACAATTATTGGAAAGTTTTTGAAAACCTGTTATTGGACACAAGCTAATGCCTATTTGTGTTATAATCACTTAATATGACTATTTACTAATAATTTATTTTAAAGAAAATATTATTGTCATGTAATGTCCTTGTTCTGTTTTGCTGACTGTTACGAAAGATAAATAAAGGCAACAGTAGTATACCGCTGTTCAAAAGTCATAAATCGATTGAGAGAAAACAAATCCGGGTTACAAACTAAACCCAAGGAAAAACATCAACTATAAGAAGAAAACAACGAAACAACAGAACAAAGAAGTGCAACAAAACAAACGACAATGCAACATACATAGAAACGAACTAAAAGATAACAACTGCCATATTCCTGACTTGGTACAGGACATTTTCTTCATATCTTTTCTATTCAATGTATTGTCGTTAAACATTTTACATTTAGAACATGAACTGCTCCCGGATCATCTGAGATAAACCCCAGATTTTTGTGGATTTGTGTTGCTCAGCCGATTCATAGCATGCATGCATTTACCTGAAGCTATGTCATAAAATTGTGCAAGTCAGAAAAACAATTACTAATTGAAAGTAAAGAAATAATTACTTGTCATCATGGCATGGAAAATAAGTAAATAAGTAGGAAATATGTATAGTTACTTTGTCAAATATTTTCATCATGAATATGCTACATTTAAAACTTAAAATATTATAGATAGGGATGTAACTGGATAATTCTTTTTGTTTCAGTTTCAGTTTTTATTTTATTTTTTTTCACCTTCTTCTTCATTGTCAATCTACACTCCCATTTCTTAAGTATTATTATTTATTTATTTATTTATTTATTTATTTATTTATTTATTTATTTATTTATTTATTTATTTGTATATATTTTGTAACTTTTTCTTTTGATCTGTTCTATAGAAAATGTCAAATATTTCCAATTATGATGTATTTATAATAAAGACATTATATATATCATATATGTATTATATTGTATGTATGTCATGTATATGTTTTAATTGTTGGAATTAAAATAATTAAAATTTAAAAAATAAAATATCAACATTGATCCAGAATATCACAACCGATACCAGACAATCTCAACTTGGAATGCCTTATAACATATCCAGCGTAAGAGAATTTAAAACGCAAGAAAAGAAAAAAAACTGTTATTATGTTTAAATTGACGAAAAGAACACATATACTGATATATACGCTACGTACGTATAGAAGAACCAGAGATATATATACACAGAAATTGGCAACTCCGTGAAACCCCGTTCAAAAACGCGGCCCGGAATGAGATTCTCGTCGATAATTATTGTACATGTAAACAAGTCAGGGATGAATAACCTCGATAGCTAATCAAGAAAAGTAATAGGAAAACTGATTTCAGATCAAATAATATCTTTTCTATAAAACTACTTGAAATAATTGTACTTTTTAATGTATTTATTCAGAAAATATTATTTTCTTTTTTTCAGCTTTTCTATAAATTAAAAAGTAAAATCTGGAAATGATCAATTGACATTTATATACAAGAAACATTTTTGTACCGCATTTCTTTACTAAGGTTGGCTTCTTAATTACACAGTGAAATTATGTGTGTCCGATTTTCCGGTAATTATTTCCTTAGAGTTGTGACTGTGGATTCACAGGTGTGCGATTACGCAATTTATTGCCCTCCGATCACATGAATTTTGCCGGAGGTGAAGTTCTAAATGGATTATTACTTGGTAATTGTTTTACAACTAAACAAATTCTGACATATTATTTTAACCATGACCAGAACTTTATATAAACAGAAGCACTGGGCAATACTATATATTCTATCAGGAAAACAAAAATAGTCATTTTACATGTCAAGAAAAGAAATAAAGCAACTTTTCATATATAAAAATATGTAGCCAGTAGAATTTTGTTTCGTGGGAAACTGATTTTATATCTGTTCTAATTCAATTATGTTTAATTTTGATTGACCTAGAACTAAATTATTTATGTTACCTTTGCATGAATTTCCCAAATGAACGTACATTATAGTGTTGTTGAAATCACCTTTTGCTGCCATGAAATATTGAGTATGAATCTGTCATTATTTGTTGGTTTTTAAGACTTAATATCACCGACTCTGATTAAAAACAATTTGTCCTTGATAGAGGATTGCTGCTCACAAGGAAGCTATTAAACCAAGAGTTCCAAATGGTGAAGTTGAAATCATCCCTTCGTAAATTTTACGGACGCCATCACGAGTTGGTTGACCGTTATGGAATAACCGTTTCACAGATGATATCGGATATGTTCCTTATGTCGTAACTACAATACCCTTCCCTTTTCACGAATGTGACTTACCGAATTAGACTATTTACCGGATTTGTAATAACATAAGCAACACGACGGGTGCCACATGTGGAGCAGGATCTGCTTACCCTTCCGGAGCACCTGAAATCACCCCAGTTTTGGTGGGGTTCGTGTTGCTCAGTCTTTAGTTTTCTATGTTGTGTCATCTGTACTATTATTTGTCTGTTTGTCTTTTATTTTTGGCCATGGCGTTGTCAGTTTGTTTTCGATCTATGAGTTTGACTGTCCCTCTGGTATCTTTCGTCCTCTTTTGTATCATACACTGTAAGTACAGTAAAATGCTCTTCTGAATTGTACAATTTTAATGTTTTGTTTCATAGACCTGTACTGCAACATTCTTTTCTTTACTCTTTCCTATCGGGTAGTGAAACTTGAAATTAGAAAAGATGTAAAATTGTGCACAAGTTTTATATGATCTTTTGTGGGTTTATGTTGTTCAAGGTAATTTTCGGTGCAGTGCTATGTGGGCTGTTATTTTCTTTTCATTTGTTATTTTTTCCTCTGTTACACGACCTTGTACTTTTTGTATTGGCTCTTGACATCTCATGCTTCTGTTTAAACCTTTACCACTAATATCTCATCTGGTTTAAATAAAATAGTGTCTCATTCCCAGAATTTGTTATACAGGAATTCATTTCAAAATCAGTTTTTATAAGCATGTAAACTGCTTGGTCTCTTCACACAACTTATGTTTAGGACGGAATGCATCAATGGTACATACATGTACCAGGTCACGGATATATATATATATATATATATAAGCACACGTTATGTGTTTTGACCTCCATTAGACTGAATTCTTAAACATTCATATATGTGCAAAGAATATTTTTGTCGTTGGGTTGTTGTCTTATTGACATATACCTCACATTTCTGTTTTGTCATAGCATCTGTGCCTTCTCAATTTATTGCAGAAAATATTTGCATAAACATTTTTCAAAACAGGAGAGGTGAAATAGTGATCACAGAATGAGGACATGTAAAACTGAAACAACACAACACAACAGATAAATATAAACAAGCACCATTGTTAAAGGACTGAAACATATGATGGATGATGACCAATATGAGCGACTATATATAGCTAGTGTACAAGTATAGTGAACATTTCTTGCTTCTTATTCTACACATTTTGTCATTTCATGTAAACAATTAAATATGTTACTTTCTATGGAGAGGAAAGAATTTGTGAAACGAAATATTTTGCTATTTAGTACTGTCAAGTTATATATTCACAGGGGTGTTGTTGAATAAATGAAAATTTTCTCTTTTTTTACATTATGCTACCTTTATGCTACAAAGGTAGCATTTTCCATTCTCATGATGTACAAAGATATTATAGAGTGGCCTTCCAATGATAGTCATACATGTAAATCATTGTCTCATTGGCAATCATACAACATCATCATATTGTTATACATGTATGTAAAAACTATGTACATGTATACTTTGTAAACGTAAAGAAGACAAATGAAGTCGAACACAAGATATTTATTTGCATTTTTTTCCGTATAGTCTCTGCACAACTGCCACTGTGTCACTTCTGCTTCAAATTCAATAGATTGAATGCTGAGTCTGGTATTTGTTCTGAGTTCAATGATGTCACCATCACTTGCACAAAATCGCATACACATGCACATCAAGTTTGGCATATGAACTACAATAATATGCTGTTTTCACAGTCAGGATAAGCACATTTAATTTTCTCTATTACAAAACCATTTTAAGTATCACATTGATAGTAGTAATCGGTCCACTACATGACTGTGCCGTCACATTTGGAAAAGTCATCACTTTAAGTTTTGCTGTCTGCCAGGGAGTCTTATTTTCAATCAAAAGTCTTGGGAGTCCTTCATTCAGCACATGTTAGTTATTACATCTCTTGTATGCTGCACTGTGAGGTAAATCTGATCAACATCTTTGTTCTTTTATAACATGAAGGATCCTGTTAAAAAAAAATAGGTCAGATACTGAATGTAAATATATATAAAATTGTAAATTGCATCAAAGTGGGTGAAAATATGAAAAAAATATTAATATACACAAAACCAGTATGTCTTAGGAAAGTAATCCATGTGATGGGTACAATTATTCTCTGAATATGGACAAGTTTATAAACTGTAGTCATGTACAGGGGTATGTCTTTATATTGAAGATGAACATGGCCGACAGCTATAATACAGATTTTTAACTGATATACACAAATCCAGTATGTCATAGGAAAGTAATTCATGTGCTGGGAACAATATTCTCTAAAGATTGACAAGTTTATAGACTGAAGCCATGGACAGGGGCCTGTCTTTATATTAACGAAAATCAACATGGCCGTCAGCTAGAATACCAATTTTAATTGTAAATTGCATCAAAGTGGGTGAAATAATGAAAATTCAACTTATTTACACAAAACCAGTATGTCTTGGGAAAGTAATTCATCTTACAAATGGTTTTATTCCTTTTCGAATGAAAAGGTTTTGATAAAAATACGACCTTGTTCAAAATTTTCATAACGTCCATGTCGGCCAAGCTTTCCCTTATTATTTACTGCAATAAAACGTTAATTGTCAAAATATTTTAACTAATAAATACAACAAACTGAATAAAACGAGGTAAATAATATACGAAATTGAAATATATACTTACATTATGCTGTTTTGAAATGCTTGATGTAAAATAAAAATCGAAGCAAGGTGGTGAACTTGTGATATATACAAAATGTCGATCTCGTTAAAGTCTCGTGTGATGCGCGTTTTTGATTGGATTTCGCTGACCACTGTTACAGTTGCCAATCTCTGTGTATATATGAGGGTAGGAATGCCCTTTACCGTCAGGCGTCAAACGTTCGTTATGTTACCGTTAGCGTCAAATTGGTTAAACTTTTATCGTGATTCGTCAAAATATCGTCAGAGGTCTCAAATAATTATCCGTAACCGTTAGTTTTTAAAAGAATTTAACGTGATTCGTCAAAACCAGTCTATTTTTTTATCATCATAAAGAAAGTGTACATTTTATCGTCATGCACTTAAAATTACCGTTAACGTCATTTGGCAAGAATTTTTTTACCGTTATTCGTCATGAAGGTACCCCATTACCACCCTCATATATGTCTCTGCTAATGGCTAGTCCTTTCTTTGCATGTGCAATTAGCGTATATTTTCATGTTTAATACCGGGAAAAAAATTGTAGCGATGACACATGCAGTGGTTACATAATAAATCTGTACAGTATTTGAGATGTTACATTTATAAAAACACAAAGAGCACAGTCCAACGTTTTTCATCACAAACATTTTTATTACAGATAAGCTCATCTCAGTGATATTGTAAAAATTCAATTTGAAACGTCATAAAGAAATGCGTCATTGCATTGGTTTGCAATAAGTAGCTTGTTAATTTGTCTATCGAAGCACAAAGATTGTGGTTTTTAAGACCATCTTTTCTGACAGCAGCAATCGATGTTTGTTTCCATCTGGTGAAATTACGACGACATTGTTAGACCAATAACCCGATACGTAAACACGTCCGTAATTGTCCACTGTAATACCTCGTGCGTTTGTAAGAAATGTTTTACGTTCTAATTTCCATTTAACACCTCCTTGAAGATCACAGCATGTTACTGAATCATCATCGCCTATAAAATAAAGTTGATCTGACCATATTGCAATGCTGCTATATATAGACAAAGTAGCGTTAACTAGCTGTGTTATAGAGTCGTCATCTAAACTTACAACACATAATCCACGACTTTCTCCATTATAGAACAATTTTCCATCTTTATGAACTATTCCATAATTTTCTGATCGAACATCAATCGATTTCTCAGTTTTCTGCTCTTCATATCAACAATCTTAACGCAATTGTAGGAATCCCCAGTTGTAACGACAAGTTTTGCCTTTCCTCGATAAAGTATATATGAGATGTATTTTTGCTGGCTTTAAAGTAAAACCCAAAGTCCCGTCGGTTTTGATTACGCTAATTTTGCCACTTTGGTAGCATGAAAAATCATTCTGCCGTCAGGAAGTAAGGAGCAATCTGTGATATCCTGTCCAATTGTTTTCACGGTATGTCTTAAAGTAAGTGTAAGATCATCAATGCTAGAAACATGTGTAGTAGGCATCAGTATCTGTGCTTGTTTGTTCTTCCTGTTTGTTAATATTGCATCACCTGCCCTGGTTTCTAACATTATGGTTCCCATCTTCATGATTGTGGTTGGCAGGGTCTCCAAAGCATTTTCGTTTTTCCAAGTAATTGAAACATGTTTCATTTTCTTCTTTATTAAAGATTCAAGAAATTGTTCGTTGTTCCTGACATCTCGTTGGATGTGTTTCAATGCCAGGAACGTCTGCAGGTCTGAGGCATGTTGTTTTATTTTGTCTAAATTAGTCTGACTTTCTGTAATCTCTCTTTCTTTTTCTTGTATGGATGAAATTAAATGACTTATTTTATTGCTCTCCTTTTCCTCGGCGGAATACAACTCTTTCATCAGATTTTGCTGCAGCTTATCCAAATGATTGTTTATCAATATTCGTGTCTGCTGAATTTCTTTTTCTATTTTCATCTTGTTCTCCTTCAAATATGTAATGTTTTCTTGACGATCTTTTCGTATTCTCTGCAAATTTTCTAAAAGTTCCTTCAATAGTTGTTCCATCTCTAAGAATGCATTTGATGATTTTATATTTCGAATAACGTCATCTATCGCGTTTAAATCTTTGCAATCGTTATGTGTTTCAACAACACATCGTCCGCAACATGGAGTATCATGCTTCTTACAAAATATAACGTATTTTGCATCGTGTATTGAACATCTTTGAGTGATTTCCAATATACTGGAAGGAAGCTTCTTGTACACAGAGATTAAAACAATACTATGGTCTCTGGTCGCCTTTGAAGATGCATGATGGTCTTTACACCCCTCACAAAGTCCTTCATCGCAATCTGAACACCAGAACACTGATGGTTTGCTAATGTTGCGGTAGTCGCATACTCCACATACATTTAATTTACTCGACATGCTACAAAAAAAGAAATTTAAAAAGTAAAAAACAATGCTTTTAAAGTTTGATAGAGGTTGGAAAAATCCTTAAATATGATTCTTTTTCATTTTCTAAACAAATGAATTATGTCAATTGGATCTGCTTTGATACAATAACTGAATTTTTTTTACTAGATTACATTTTTGTTAACTATGGAAATTCTGTATATCGCCAAGTTATCGGAATTATAATGGGGACTTGCTGTACATCACTAATTGCGGACCTGTTTCTGTATTGTGACGAATCATTATGTGTGTCTAAAACTGACAAAGACCAATCGGAACAAAATCTGATACAAAAGTTTTATAACCTTTAAGATATTTGGATGGTAATTTGGCCCTTTTGTCGTAAATTTTAGTGTTATCTATACATAGGAAAGGACAGTTATTACCATTTATATTGGGTTTATTTAAAGTAAGTACTTTGGGTAAATACATGACATAACAGTAAGCCTTATTTGATAGGAAGCAAGGCTGGACTTTGAATCTACAGTTCTGAAAATTAAGATTGACAGTGCTGGACTTAGCATCTACTGCACCCAACTTTTTACGTACAGCGCTTGACTTCAAATATTCAGCACTAATTTTTCTATCTGGTTAACTAGACTTTTAAATACAACTCTTTAGTATCTGTCATAGACCAACAGGACTCCATATAAAATTAATGTCAAAACCAGAAATAGGTTAAAATGACAACCACTTTACAGAAAGTTCATGATTTTTGACGGTTGTATCCGATTGATAGTTAGCTATAGTTAAAAGTCTTATTCGACTGTAAATCTCAACATTGTGGGTTAAAATGTTAGGTGAACAGAATCTGAACTGGAAAAATATTTTCAGACTGCCTTTTGCTGTTACTAAAACAGTAAATTACAGTGGTTACAATATAGGATTAACCATTGCATTATTGCAACAAATCAGTATTTTGTTAAAATAAAACTGACCGATGATCCTTTATGTACATTTATTAAATCAGAAAACGAGTCTATAGAACACCTATTTTGGAATTGCAATACTGTACAAAATTTTCTAAAGGATATTGATACTGATTCCTTTCCGGTGGAATTAGTCTCCAAATGAATAAATTAAACTTTTTGGAAACTTATCCAAGATATTCCCCAACAACCCATACAACATGCTTTCTCTTTATATTAAACAATATATGTATAATTGTGGATGCTTTAAAAGAATCTCTCATTGCAAACAATTATAATAAAGCTGAAAGATATGCATAAATTAGAGAGTATGATAGCTGTAAAAATAACTGAATTTGACAATTATTGGAAAGTTTTTGAAAACCTGTTATTGGACACAAGCTAATGCCTATTTGTGTTATAATCACTTAATATGACTATTTACTAATAATTTATTTTAAAGAAAATATTATTGTCATGTAATGTCCTTGTTCTGTTTTGCTGACTGTTACGAAAGATAAATAAAGGCAACAGTAGTATACCGCTGTTCAAAAGTCATAAATCGATTGAGAGAAAACAAATCCGGGTTACAAACTAAACCCAAGGGAAAACATCAACTATAAGAAGAAAACAACGAAACAACAGAACAAAGAAGTGCAACAAAACAAACGACAATGCAACATACATAGAAACGAACTAAAAGATAACAACTGCCATATTCCTGACTTGGTACAGGACATTTTCTTCATATCTTTTCTATTCAATGTATTGTCGTTAAACATTTTACATTTAGAACATGAACTGCTCCCGGATCATCTGAGATAAACCCCAGATTTTTGTGGATTTGTGTTGCTCAGCCGATTCATAGCATGCATGCATTTACCTGAAGCTATGTCATAAAATTGTGCAAGTCAGAAAACAATTACTAATTGAAAGTAAAGAAATAATTACTTGTCATCATGGCATGGAAAATAAGTAAATAAGTAGGAAATATGTATAGTTACTTTGTCAAATATTTTCATCATGAATATGCTACATTTAAAACTTAAAATATTATAGATAGGGATGTAACTGGATAATTCTTTTTGTTTCAGTTTCAGTTTTTATTTTATTTTTTTTTCACCTTCTTCTTCATTGTCAATCTACACTCCCATTTCTTAAGTATTATTATTTATTTATTTATTTATTTATTTATTTATTTATTTATTTATTTATTTATTTATTTATTTGTATATATTTTGTAACTTTTTCTTTTGATCTGTTCTATAGAAAATGTCAAATATTTCCAATTATGATGTATTTATAATAATGACATTATATATATCATATATGTATTATATTGTATGTATGTCATGTATATGTTTTAATTGTTGGAATTAAAATAATTAAAATTTAAAAAATAAAATATCAACATTGATCCAGAATATCACAACCGATACCAGACAATCTCAACTTGGAATGCCTTATAACATATCCAGCGTAAGAGAATTTAAAACGCAAGAAAAAGAAAAAAACTGTTATTATGTTTAAATTGACGAAAAGAACACATATACTGATATATACGCTACGTACGTATAGAAGAACCAGAGATATATATACACAGAAATTGGCAACTCCGTGAAACCCCGTTCAAAAACGCGGCCCGGAATGAGATTCTCGTCGATAATTATTGTACAACATGTAAACAAGTCAGGGATGAATAACCTCGATAGCTAATCAAGAAAAGTAATAGGAAAACTGATTTCAGATCAAATAATATCTTTTCTATAAAACTACTTGAAATAATTGTACTTTTTAATGTATTTATTCAGAAAAATATTATTTTCTTTTTTTCAGCTTTTCTATAAATTAAAAAGTAAAATCTGGAAATGATCAATTGACATTTATATACAAGAAACATTTTGTACCGCATTTCTTTACTAAGGTTGGCTTCTTAATTACACAGTGAAATTATGTGTGTCCGATTTTCCGGTAATTATTTCCTTAGAGTTGTGACTGTGGATTCACAGGTGTTCGATTACGCAATTTATTGCCCTCCGATCACCTGAATTTTGCCGGAGGTGAATTTCTAAATGGATTATTACTTGGTAATTGTTTTACAACTAAACAAATTCTGACATATTATTTTAACCATGACCAGAACTTTATTTAAACAGAAGCACTGGGCAATACTATAGTATTCTATCAGGAAAACAAAAATAGTCATTTTACATGTCAAGAAAAGAAATAAAGCAACTTTTTCATATATAAAAATATGTAGCCAGTAGAATTTTGTTTCGTGGAAACTGATTTTATATCTGTTCTAATTCAATTATGTTTAATTTTGATTGACCTAGAACTAAATTATTTATGTTACCTTTGCATGAATTTCCCAAATGAACGTACATTATAGTGTTGTTGAAATCACCTTTTGCTGCCATGAAATATTGAGTATGAATCTGTCATTATTTGTTGGTTTTTAAGACTTAATATCACCGACTCTGATTAAAACAATTTGTCCTTGATAGAGGATTGCTGCTCACAAGGAAGCTATTAAACCAAGAGTTCCAAATGGTGAAGTTGAAATCATCCTTCGTAAATTTTACGGACGCCATCACGAGTTGGTTGACCGTTATGGAATAACCGTTTCACAGATGATATCGGATATGTTCCTTATGTCGTAACTACAATACCCTTCCCTTTTCACGAATGTGACTTACCGAATTAGACTATTTACCGGATTTGTAATAACATAAGCAACACGACGGGTGCCACATGTGGAGCAGGATCTGCTTACCCTTCCGAGTACCTGAAATCACCCCAGTTTTTGGTGGGGTTCGTGTTGCTCAGTCTTTAGTTTTCTATGTTGTGTCATCTGTACTATTATTTGTCTGTTTGTCTTTTATTTTTGGCCATGGCGTTGTCAGTTTGTTTTCGATCTATGAGTTTGACTGTCCCTCTGGTATCTTTCGTCCTCTTTTGTATCATACACTGTAAGTACAGTAAAATGCTCTTCTGAATTGTACAATTTTAATGTTTTGTTTCATAGACCTGTACTGCAACATTCTTTTCTTTACTCTTTCCTATCGGGTAGTGAAACTTGAAATTAGAAAAGATGTAAAATTGTGCACAAGTTTTATATGATCTTTTGTGGGTTTATGTTGTTCAAGGTAATTTTCGGTGCAGTGCTATGTGGGCTGTTATTTTCTTTTCATTTGTTATTTTTTCCTCTGTGTTACACGACCTTGTACTTTTTGTATTGGCTCTTGACATCTCATGCTTCTGTTTAAACCTTTACCACTAATATCTCATCTGGTTTAAATAAAATAGTGTCTCATTCCCATAATTTGTTATACAGGAATTCATTTTAAAATCAGTTTTACAGGCAAATAAACTGCTTGGTCTCTTCACACAACTTATGTTTAGGACGGAATGCATCAATGGTACATACATGTACCAGGTCACGGATATATATATATATATATATATAAGCACACGTTATGTGTTTTGACCTCCATTAGACTGAATTCTTAAACATTCATATATGTGCAAAGAATATTTTTGTCGTTGGGTTGTTGTCTTATTGACATATACCTCACATTTCTGTTTTGTCATAGCATCTGTGCCTTCTCAATTTATTGCAGAAAATATTTGCATAAACATTTTTCAAAACAGGAGAGGTGAAATAGTGATCACAGAATGAGGACATGTAAAACTGAAACAACACAACACAACAGATAAATATAAACAAGCACCATTGTTAAAGGACTGAAACATATGATGGATGATGACCAATATGAGCGACTATATATAGCTAGTGTACAAGTAGAGTGAACATTTCTTGCTTCTTATTCTACATATTTTGTCATTTCATGTAAACAATTAAATATGTTACTTTTGATGGAGAGGAAGGAATTTGTAAAACGAAATATTTTGCTATTTAGTACTGTCAAGTTATAGTCAAGTTATATATTCACAGGGTGTTGTTGAATAAATGAAATTTCTCTCTTTTTTTACATTATGCTACCTTTATGCTACAAAGGTAGCATTTTCCATTCTCATGATGTACAAAGATATTATAGAGTGGCCTTCCAATGATAGTCATACATGTAAATCATTGTCTCATTGGCAATCATAAAACATCATCATATTGTTATACATGTATGTAAAACTATGTACATGTATACTTTGTAAACGTAAAGAAGACAAATGAAGTCGAACACAAGATATTTATTTGCATTTTTTCCGTATAGTCTCTGCACAACTGCCACTGTGTCACTTCTGCTTCAAATTCAATAGATTGAATGCTGAGTCTGGTATTTGTTCTGAGTTCAATGATGTCACCATCACTTGCACAAAATCGCATACACATGCACATCAAGTTTGGCATATGAACTACAATAATATGCTGTTTTCACAGTCAGGATAAGCACATTTAATTTTCTCTCTTACAAAACCATTTTTAAGTATCACATTGATAGTAGTTAAGTAATCGGTCCACTACATGACTGTGCCGTCACATTTGGAAAAGTCATCACTTATAGTTTTTGCTGTCTGCCAGGGAGTCTTATTTTCAATCAAAAGTCTTGGGAGTCCTTCATTCAGCACATGTTAGTTATTACATCTCTTGTATGCTGCACTGTGAGGTAAATCTGATCAACATCTTTGTTCTTTTATAACATGAAGGATCCTGTTAAAAAAAATAGGTCAGATACTGAATGTAAATATATATAAAATTGTAAATTGCATCAAAGTGGGTGAAAATATGAAAAAATATTAATATACACAAAACCAGTATGTCTTAGGAAAGTAATCCATGTGATGGGTACAATTATTCTCTGAATATGGACAAGTTTATAAACTGTAGTCATGTACAGGGTATGTCTTTATATTGAAGATGAACATGGCCGACAGCTATAATACAGATTTTTTAACTGATATACACAAATCCAGTATGTCATAGGAAAGTAATTCATGTGCTGGGAACAATATTCTCTAAAGATTGACAAGTTTATAGACTGAAGCCATGGACAGGGGCCTGTCTTTATATTAACGAAAATCAACATGGCCGTCAGCTAGAATACCAATTTTAATTGTAAATTGCATCAAAGGGGTGAAATAATGAAAAATTCAACTTATTTACACAAAACCAGTATGTCTTGGGAAAGTAATTCATCTTACAAATGGTTTTATTCCTTTTCGAATGAAAAGGTTTTGATAAAAATACGACCTTGTTCAAAATTTTCATAACGTCCATGTCGGCCAAGCTTTCCCTTATTATTTACTGCAATAAAACGTTAATTGTCAAAATATTTTAACTAATAAATACTACAAACTGAATAAAACGAGGTAAATAATATACGAAATTGAAATATATACTTACATTATGCTGTTTTGAAATGCCTGATGTAAAATAAAAATCGAAGCAAGGTGGTGAACTTGTGATATATACAAAATGTCGATCTCGTTAAAGTCTCGTGTGATGCGCGTTTTGATTGGATTTCGCTGACCACTGTTACAGTTGCCAATCTCTGTGTATATATGAGGGTAGGAATGCCCTTTACCGTCAGGCGTCAAACGGTAGTTTTGGTTACCGTTAACGTCAAATTGGTTAAAATTTTACCTTGATTCGTCAAAATATTGTCAGAGGTCTCAAATAATTATCGTTACCGTTATTTTTGGAAAAAATTTAACGTGATTCGTCAAAATTAGTCGATTTTTTATCGTCTAAAAGAAAGTGTACCCAAAATTACCGTTAACGTCATTTGGCAAAATCTTTTACCGTTATTCGTCATTAAGGTACCCCATTACCACCCTCATATATGTCTCTGCTAATGGCTAGTCCTTTCTTTGCATGTGCAATTAGCGTATATTTTCATGTTTAATACCGGGAAAAAAATTGTAGCGATGACACATGCAGTGGTTACATAATAAATCTGTACAGTATTTGAGATGTTACATTTATAAAAACACAAAGAGCACAGTCCAACGTTTTTCATCACAAACATTTTTATTACAGATAAGCTCATCTCAGAGATAGTGTATCAATTCATGTTGAAACGTCATAAACAAATGCGTCAGTTTGTTGATTTGCAATAAGTAACTTGTTATTTTTTCGATCGAAGCACAAAGACTGTGGCTTTTGAAGACCATCATTCTCTGACAGCAACAATTTGTGTTTGTTTCCATCTGGTGAAATTACGACTACATTGTGAGACCAAAAGCCTGATACGTAAATATGTCCATAATTGTCCACTGTGATACCTCGTACGTTTGTAAGAAATGTTTTACGTTCTAATTTCCATTTAACACCTCCTTGAAGATCACAGCATGTTACTGAATCATCATCGCCTATAAAATAAAGTTGATCTGACCATATTGCAATGCTGCTATATATAGACAAAGTAGCGTTAACTAGCTGTGTTATAGAGTCGTCATCTAAACTAACAACACACAATCCACGATCATGTCCATTATAGAACAATTTTCCATCTTTGTGAGCTATTCCATAATTCTGTGATCCAACATCAATCGATTTCTCAGTTTTTCTGCTCTTCATATCAACAATCTTCTTATCTATACATAGGAAAGGACAGTTATTACCATTTATATTGGGTTTATTCAAAGTAAGTACTTTAGGTAAATACATGACATAACAGTAAGCCTTATTTGATAGGAAGCAAGACAGAACTTTGAATCTACAGTTCTAAAATTAAGATTGACATTGCTGGACTTTGCATCTACTGCACCCAACTTTTTACGTACAGCGCTTGACTTCAAATATTCAGCACTAATTTTTCTATCTGGTTAACTAGACTTTTAAATACAACTCTTTAGTATCTGTCTTAGACCAACAGGACTCCATATAAAATTAATGTCAAAACCAGAAATAGGTTAAAATGACAACCACTTTACAGAAAGTTCATGATTTATGACGGTTGTATCCGATTGATAGTTAGCTATAGTTAAAAGTCTTATTCGACAGTAAATCTCAACATTGTGGGTTAAAATGTTAGGTGAACAGAATCTGAACTGGAAAAATATTTTCAGACTGCCTTTTGCTGTTACTAAAAATAGTAAATTACAGTGGTTACAATATAGGATTAACCATTGCATTATTGCAACAAATCAGTATTAAGTTAAAATAAAACTGACCGATGATCCTTTATGTACATTTTGTAAAACAGAAAACGAGTCTATAGAACATCTCTTTTGGAATTGTATTACCATACAAAATTTTCGTTAGGATATTGATAACTGATTCCTTTCCGGTGGAATTAGTCTCCAAATGAATAAATTAAACTTTTTTGGAAACTTATCCAAGATATTCCCCAACAACCCATACACCATGCTTTCTCTTTATATTAAACAATATATGTATAATTGTGGATGCTTTGAAAAGAATCTCTCATTGCAAACAATTATAATAAAGCTGAAAGATATGCATAAATTAAAGAGTATGATAGCTGTAAAAATAACTGAATTTGACAATTATTGGAAAGTTTTTGAAAACCTGTTATTGGACACAAGCTAATGCCTATTTGTGTTATAATCACTTAATATGACTATTTACTAATAATTTATTTTAAAGAAAATATTATTGTCATGTAATGTCCTTGTTCTGTTTTGCTGACTGTTACGAAAGATAAATAAAGGCAACAGTAGTATACCGCTGTTCAAAAGTCATAAATCGATTGAGAGAAAACAAATCCGGGTTACAAACTAAACCCGAGGAAAAACATCAACTATAAGAAGAAAACAACGAAACAACAGAACAAAGAAGTGCAACAAAACAAACGACAATGCAACATACATAGAAACGAACTATTAGATAACAACTGCCATATTCCTGACTTGGTACAGGACATTTTCTTCATATCTTTTCTATTCAATGTATTGTCGTTAAACATTTTACATTTAGAACATGAACTGCTCCCGGATCATCTGAGATAAACCCCAGATTTTTGTGGATTTGTGTTGCTCAGCCGATTCATAGCATGCATGCATTTACCTGAAGCTATGTCATAAAATTGTGCAAGTCAGAAAAACAATTACTAATTGAAAGTAAAGAAATAATTACTTGTCATCATGGCATGGAAAATAAGTAAATAAGTAGGAAATATGTATAGTTACTTTGTCAAATATTTTCATCATGAATATGTTACATTTAAAAATTAAAATATTATAGATAGGGATGTAACTGGATAATTCTTTTGTTTCAGTTTTAGTTTTTATTTTTGTTTTTTTTTCACCTTCTTCTTCATTGTCAATCTACACTCCCATTTCTTAAGTATTATTATTTATTTATTTATTTATTTATTTATTTATTTATTCATTTATTTATTTATTTATTTATTTATATTTTAAATTTTTTCTTTTGATCTGTTCTATAGAAAATGTCAAATATTTCCAATTATGATGTATTTATAATAATGACATTATATATATCTTATATGTATTATATTGTATGTATGTCATGTATATGTTTTAATTGTTGGAATTAAAACAATTAAAATTTAAAAAATAAAATATCAACATTGATCCAGTATATCACAACCGATACCAGACAATATCAACTTGGAATGCCTTATAACATATCCAGCGTAAGAGAATTTAAAACGCAAGAAAAGAAAAGAAAAACTGTTATTATGTTTAAATTGACGAAAAGAACACATATACTGATATATACGCTACGTACGTATAGAAGAACCAGAGATATATATACACAGAGATTGGCAACTCCGTGAAACCCCGTTCAAAAACGCGGCCCGGAATGAGATTCTCGTCGATATTTATTGTACAACATGTAAACAAGTCAGGGATGAATAACCTCGATAGCTAATCAAGAAAAGTAATAGGAAAACTGATTTCAGATCAAATAATATCTTTTCTATAAAACTACTTGAAATAATTGTACTTTTTAATGTATTTATTCAGAAAAATATTATTTTCTTTTTTTTCGGCATTTCTATAAATTTAAAAGTAAAATCTGGTAATGATCAATTGACATTTATATACAAGAAACATTTTTGTACCGCATTTCTTTACTAAGGTTGGCTTCTTAATTACACAGTGAAATTATGTGTGTCCGATTTTCCGGTAATTATTTCCTTAGAGTTGTGACAGGTGTGCGATTACGCAATTTATTGCCCTCCGATCACATGAATTTTGCCGGAGGTGAAGTTCTAAATGGATTATTACTTGGTAATTGTTTTACAACTAAACAAATTCTGACATATTATTTTAACCATGACCAGAACTTTATATAAAAAGAAGCACAGGGCAATACTATATATTCTATCAGGAAAACAAAAATAGTCATTTTACATGTCAAGAAAAGAAATATATAAAAAATATGTAGCCAGTAGAATTTTGTTTCGTGGGAAACTGATTTTATATCTGTTCTAATTCAATTATGTTTAATTTTTGATTGACCTAGAACTAAATTATTTATGTTACCTTTGCATGAATTTTCCAAATGAACGTACATTATAGTGTTGTTGAAATCACCTTTTTGCTGCCATGAAATATTGAGTATGAATCTGTCATTATTTGTTGGTTTTTAAGACTTAATATCACCGACTCTGATTAAAAACAATTTGTATCATACACTGTAAGTACAGTAAAATGCTCTTCTGAATTGTACAATTTTAATGTTTTGTTTCATAGACCACTGGAGTACTGCAACATTCTTATCTTTACTCTTTCCTATCGGGTAGTGAAACTTGAAATTAGAAAAGATGTAAAATTGTGCACAAGTTGTATCTGATCTTTTGTGGGTTTGTGCTGTTCAAGGTAATTTTCGGTGCAGTGCTTTGTGGGCTGTTATTTTCTTTTCATTTGTTATTTTTCCTCTGTTACACGGCCCTGTACTTTTGTATTGGCTCTTGACATCTCATGCTTCTATTTAAACCTTTACCACTAATATCTCATCTGGTTTAAATAAAATAGTGTCTCATTCCCAGAATTTGTTATACAGGAATTCATTTCAAAATCAGTTTTTATAAGCATGTAAACTGCTTGGTCTCTTCACACAACTTATGTTTAGGACGGAATGCATGAATAGGTACATACATGTACCAGGTCACGGATATATATATATAAGCACACGTTATGTGTTTTTGACCTCCATTAGACTGAATTCTTAAACATTCATAGATGTGCAAAGAATATTTTTGTCGTTGGGTTGTTGTCTTATTGACATATACCTCACATTTCTGTTTTGTCATAGCATCTGTGCCTTCTCAATTTATTGCAGAAAATATTTGCATAAACATTTTTCAAAACAGGAGAGGTGAAATAGTGATCACAGAATGAGGACATGTAAAACTGAAACAACACAACACAACAGATAAATATAAACAAGCACCATTGTTAAAGGACTGAAACAAATGATGGATGATGACCAATATGAGCGACTATATATAGCTAGTGTACAAGTAGAGTGAACATTTCTTGCTTGTTATTCTACACATTTTGTCATTTCATGTAAACAATTAAATATGTTACTTTTGATGGAGAGGAAGGAATTTGTAAAACGAAATATTTTGCTATTTAGTACTGTCAAGTTAAAGTCAAGTTATATATTCACAGGGTGTTGTTGAATAAATGAAAATTTTCTCTTTTTACATTATGCTACCTTTATGCTACAAAGGTAGCATTTTCCATTCTCATGATGTACAAAGATATTATAGAGTGGCCTTCCAATGATAGTCATACATGTATATCATTGTCTCATTGGCAATCATAAAACATCATCATATTGTTATACATGTATGTAAAACTATGTACATGTATACTTTGTAAACGTAAAGAAGACAAATGAAGTCGAACACAAGATATTTATTTGCATTTTTTCCGTATAGTCTCTGCACAACTGCCACTGTGTCACTTCTGCTTCAAATTCAATAAATTGAATGCTGAGTCTTGTATTTGTTCCTAGTTCACTGATGTCACCATCACTTGCACAAAATCGCATACACATGCACATCAAGTTTGGCATATGAACTACAATAATATGCTGTTTTCACAGTCAGGATAAGCACATTTAATTTTCTCTATTACAAAACCATTTTAAGTATCACATTGATAGTAGTAATCGGTCCACTACATGACTGTGCCGTCACATTTGGAAAAGTCATCACTTATAGTTGTTGCTGTCTGCCAGGGAGTCTTATTTTCAATCAGAAAGTCTTGGGAGTCCTTCATTCAGCACATGTTAGTTATTACATCTCTTGTATGCTGCACTGTGAGGTACATCTGATCAACATCTTTGTTCTCTTATAACATGAAGGATCCTGTTAAAAAAAAATTAGGTCAGATACTGAATGTAAATATACATAAAATTGTAAATTGCATCAAAGTGGGTGAAAATATGAAAAAAAATATTTATATACACAAAACCAGTATGTCTTGGAAAAGTAATCAATGTGATGGGTACAATTATTCTCTGAAGATGGACAAGTTTATAAACTGTAGCCATGTACAGGGGTATGTCTTTATATTGAAGATGAACATGGCCGACAGCTATAATACAGATTTTTAATTGTAAATTGCATCAAAGTGGGTGAAAATATGAACAAAACTGATATACACAAATCCAGCATGTCATAGGAAAGTAATTCATGTGCTGGGAACAATTATTCTCTAAAGATTGACAAGTTTATAGACTGAAGCCATGGACAGGGCCTGTCTTTATTTTAACGAAAATCAACATGGCCGTCAGCTAGAATACCGATTTTTAATTGTAAATTGCATCAAAGTGGGTGAAATAATGAAAAATTCAACTTATTTACACAAAACCAGTATGTCTTGGGGAAAGTAATTCATCTTACAAATGGTTTTATTCCTTTTCGAATGAAAAGGTTTTGATAAAAAATACGACCTTGTTCAAAATTTTCATAACGTCCATGTCGGCCAAGCTTTCCCCTTATTATTTACTGCAATAAAACGTTAATCGTCAAAATATTTTAACTAATAAATACTACAAACTGAATAAAACGAGGTAAATAATATACGAAATTGAAATATATACTTACATTATGCTGTTTTGAAATGCTTGATGTAAAATAAAAATCGAAGCAAGGTGGTGAACTTGTGATATATACAAAAGTCGATCTCGTTAAAGTCTCGTGTGATGCGCGTTTTGATTGGATTTCGCTGACCACTGTTACAGTTGCCAATCTCTGTGTATATATGTCTCTGGAAGAACTCACTGTCAATTTGTCAAATACTCACTGAGCTGACTGCACTTACCTGGGGAGAAAAGTCATTCCGATGTCATTTTGAATTACATTGGTCTGAGAAATGAACGGAAAACAGAAGAAAAAAAGAAGATTCGTGTTGTTTGTTTTGTGATATTAAGTAACAAACTTATGTTTGAATTTTATACCTATAAACTATTGTATCGTGTCCGATCTTATGGTGAACCTTTAATTATATGCAAGAAACAAAAACGAAAGTAGAATTTAAAATCCCTATTTTTTTTTTTTTATTTGCACTAAATAAAAAAATCAAGAACTTATGATAATTGATTCATTATGCTAGAAACAAATCAATTACATGCCAAGAATGTCATTGCAAGTCTGTACCTGATATCACAACAATGTCTATTATATCCACTCATCCAATGCAGGTATTTGTTCACGTGACCAGTACGTACTTCCTACTGAGTATGATATCGCGGTTAAATTTAAATAATAATCTTATTCGTGATTGTTCTCTGTTGTTTCACACACAAAAAAAATGTCAATTTTCGATAAATATTTCATAAGGACTTTTGGGTTGAACCCTCTTATTCTGCGTTAAATCTAATTTTTATTTGAATTTAAATTTCATTAATATTTCTTCATGAGTATAATATTGCGGTTAAATTCAAATTAATAATCTTATTCGTGATTGTTCTCTGTTAGTTTACACAAAAATGTCAATTTTTCGATAAATATTTCATAAGGACTTTTGAGTTGAACCCCTCTTTTCTGCGTTATATCTAATTTTGGTTTGAATTTAAATTTCTTTAATATTTCAACATATCTTTTCTATTTAATGTGTTCTTGTTCTACATTTTACATTTAGAACATGATCTGCTTCCGGAGCATCTGAGATAAACCCCAGGTTTTGTGGATTTGTGTTGTTCAGCCGATTCATAGTATGCATGCATTTACCTGAAGCTATGTCATAAAATTGTGTAAGTCAGAAAAACAATTACTAATTGAAAGTAAAGAAATAATTACTTGTCATCATGGCATGGAAAATAAGTAAATAAGTAGGAAATGTTGAGAGGCGGAAGACACGAAAGGAACAGTCAACGTTTTATATCATGTGAATGTTTGTCCCAGGGTTCCGAAAGCGAATTTAACTGAAAAGAAAAATGTGTGTGGCCAACATTGTCAGCATCTCTGGTTCTAAGGAAGGTCAATAAAATTCAACGATTTGAATGTAAAATTGACTACAGAAATTCAATGTAAACATTTGATTGCTCAATATAGTTATGCTTTAAGACAACTGATATGTTATTTGCAAATGAGTTCCAGATTTCATATATTAGTGATAAAACTACTTTTAGGAAAAGAGCAAATGTTACCCCAGTTTATAAAAATAGTAAACCGAATGACGGTGAAAAACTATAGACCTATTTATTTCTTTGTTGAGTGTAATTTGAAAGTGTGTGGAACGCTGTGTATATAAACATGTTTACAATCACTTCAAGCGTAATAATATTTTAACAAAAATCAGTCAGGCTTTACACGGGGATTCAGCGGTTAATCAATTAATTAATATCTCAAATGATTTTGGGAAGGCTTTAGTTAGTTGTTAAGAAATAAGGGTAGTATTCTGTGATATAAGTACAGCTTTTGATAGAGTCTGGCATAAGGGACTGCTATTCAAACTTCAACAAACGGGCATATCGGGTTCTTTATTAAAGTGGTTTGAAAATTATCTTACAAATAGAGTCCAGCGGGTGGTTATTAACGGTTCTGAATGGTTACCTGTAAATGCAGGCGTCCGACAAGGGTCCATTCTGGGCCCTCTCCTTTTTTTTTTGATATTAATTAACGATATTGTAGAAGACATTCAAGCTCAAATTAAGCTATTCGCAGATGACACTTCATTATATATTATGGTAGACAATCCAACAGAAACAGCTACAACTTTAAATAACGATCTAGATAAGATTTATAATTGGTCAAAGAAATGGCTTGTGAAGTTTAATGCTCAAAAGACTGAAAGTATGATAATTTCAACAAAAAAAAATAAACCCTTTCATCCTCCATTAAATATGAATACTAAGAGCTACAAACAGTAAGTAAACACAAACATCTAGGTGTCGTTTTTCTAACAACGGATCCTGGAACGACCATATTGACTATATTATTTCTAAATCTTACAAAAGAATAAATATAATGAGAAAAAGAAAAATGTTCTTGATAGGTTTACACTTGAAGAAATTTACATATCATTTGTTCGCCCAATTCTTGAATATGCCGATGTCGTTGTGGACTTTCAAAATCAGAATTTGATTGCTAAACTTGAAAATATTCAGCTTATCGTCACGGGGTGGTACTAAACTTACCAGTATTAACAATTTATATGTTGAAACTCGATGGGAAAAATTATCTCAAAGACGACGCAATCATAAACTAATTCATTATCACAAAATTTTGAATAATAAAACCCAGAGTATTAAAGAGACTTATTGCCCGATTCAGTAGGAAGTAGACATGATCACAACACAAGACAAAGAAATAATATTACACAAGTCAACACACGGACTCGTTTATATTCTGAATATTTCATCCCAGCAACAAACAAAACTATGGAACACTCTTAACTTAAACATAAGAAAATGTGAATCTCTATCATTATTCAAAAAACAAATTCGTACCCAAAATAGTAAGGCCCCAACGTATTATTATATAGGATATCGTTTTGGTCAAATTCTTCATGCTCGCTTAAGAATGGATTCAAGTTCATTGAATTCTCACCTATTCCTTCGTAATTTAGTAGACTCTCCAAATTGTCGTTGTGGTGATGTAGAAACAAATTCTCACTTCCTGTTATCTTGTCCCATATACACTGATTTAAGACATGAACTATTAGATTCTGTTTCAGTTCTTCCTGTCCAAGTTGACACAAAAACTTTGCTTTTTGGATCAACGGTACTCTCAGATGAGCAAAATAGTCTTTTATTTAGTTTGGTGCAGAAATATATTATTAAAAGTAAACGTTTTAACCCTTGATGTTAATGCTTCATCATTCAATAGGAACCCAAGCATTTCACACTGTATACATAACAAAAATTCATGTTTTATTGTTGTTTTTTCTTCTTCTCGAAAGTATTTTCCACCTTTTCCATATTCATATATTTATTACATAGCATGCCAGTATTTATATTTATGTATCGTTCAATAATTGTATTATTTTTGTAAAGGAGACAGATTTGTAAAGCAAATTGCTTGTTTCTGAATCCTTAATATTTATTTCATTCGTATAATATAGTTTAATGTTAATTTATCTGAATAAATATTGTTTTAACTAACTTCTTTTACAAGACAAAGTTACAGCCCGGATACGTTCGTAAATGAATTTATGATTTAAACTTAAATATAGTTGGAAGAAAAGATATTTTGATAGGATGCAGATCATTGCTCGTAGTTTTGATACAAAAACAATATCGGCATTGCCTGAATTGTAGACTATAAAATATTCTACACGCTGCATGGCGTCAACGCGTTATCCTACATATTCAAGTGTTTATAATGAAGGCTCAAGCGCAAGAAATCTTAAAACAATCGTCAAATGACATCACATCAGAATGTTAGAACAGTAGCTGCCTAAAAGGATTTAAACAGAATTCTACTTGTGAATTAGTCACGGAAAATTTTAATTGTTCAGGTGGAATGTACTGGTTAACGCAAATAAAACTTTTAATGTCAAAAGTTAAAGAACTATTATAAGATAGGGAAGTGGATTTTGTGAGAAGATCCGAGACCACAAGTTGTTTTAAATGCATTTGCATCAACGTCGGGTTATTGTGGTCAGAATGAAATAAAATTTATTAACAAAAACTGAACTCCAGTGTAAATTAAAAAGTGGAAATCTGTAAAACTGATATCAACCAACAGTACACATGTAAAGATGAATACTTCGGACAACAAAGCAACGATCAAAACTGTAAATGGGCACTTTTTTGGAACTTAGGGTCTTGAAGTAAAAGCTAGCTTTGAATATGGCGGCGTAAATACTAAGGGTCCAGCAATAACGAAAATTGGTAAAGGTCAGCACTGTTCTGGAAATGTAACATAAAATAAAAGCTGCTTTAACAAATATTGCCACTTTTTTTATTGTGTCGAACACAAAAATATATACCCAAAAGTCAGTTATGCGATGATTGTGAAACTTGCAAGACGAAAAGAATGCAAATGGACTGGTAAATGTATATACCGCTTTGAATAACGCCGGTAAATGACTTGCTGTATATATTGATTGACATTCACTCGACTTTACTATTCTATGTGGGTGATTTGTCGATGTTTAAATTGGAGCGTACAGGTAACAGTATTCTATATACTTATAGATGCTACAGCCTTATTAATCCAATATATGCATGTCAAAAAGGCAACAGTAGTTCAATAGTCATAAATCAAAACGATAAAAATTAGCGTTACAAACTAAAAGGAGTGAAACACATCAACTATAAGAGGAAAACAACAGAACAACAGAAATACTGAACTGTTACAAAAACAAAAGCAAACATACATAAATATCTATAAACACAACTGTAGAGAACAACTGCCATATTCCTGACTTAATACAGTACATTTTAGGAAGATATGGTGGGTTGAACCTGGTTTAATGGCTAGCCAAACCTCCTGCTTATATATCAATGTTAAAAATACCGCTAAAATGTCAACACTACGTGACAGGAATACAGTACAAATAAACGCAAGAATACTCATGATGGAAAAATACATAAATAAACAATATAATAGTACATTACAACATGTAAACCACAGAATAACAACGGACACATCTCATGAATTCACGACAGCACACCAGACCACCACAAACGAAATTTAAACTGTGCGTCACATGAATGGATCAACGTCACAAAAGTGACGTAATTTTTGTGACGTTTATATCATCAAAGGTAAATATCTACGTTGTGAACTGATGCCATGAAAATTGGTGAAGTTATCCAATCAAAATGAACGTTACAAACGATGTTGCATTAGAATATATGTTCTATGAACTGGAAAAATGCCAATATGCAAACACATCATACTCTCTACTTTACCGCCACTTGATTAAAAGATGAATAAAGGTACACAATCAACCGAGTACAAATGACGACTGATGGACTACGATCGTGACTGGTTTTTTCCTATGATTATTCTATCTACTTATATGAATGGATATCTCACAAGCACGTGGACAAATAGGAGATTTTCGTAAATTACATGATATATATATATATATATATATATATATATATATATGTAATAAAGTCAAGACGAGTTATGACTACTCTTCAGACTCATTAGAATTGCCTGTCGTAGAAATGTTATAATCTGTTTCATAACAGTCCTCACCCAGAACTGCTTCTGTTCAAATGGGATAAAGTGATTTCTTTGAGTTCAACGTTCTGAACTTTGAATATCCTTGAGGTTGATACATAGTTTCTATGATGAGCCATAAGTGATCCCAAATAATATTTACACGCTAGTACCCTTTTATGTTACCTGTATTTAAATTCATGTATAACTTTTCCAAGGGAAATCATTTGCAGTGTTTGGGGTGGCAGTTTTATGGTTTATGCTATTTTTGCAAGTGTCTTAACAGCTTTGCTCACTATTTGCTGCTCCAGTTGTGATCATTTCAGTCCTAATGGGATTTTTTGGGTTATGTTGCTGCTGCTTTAGGATAATGTTGTCATTCCTCTTGGATGCTCGATTCGAGACATATTTGCGAGAGAAAAAGGACGACTGCCACTTTGACATTTGGATTACGTAGACGTGAGTTCAGATTAGTAATTTCATTTTTTAATATCGAAAAATTGTTTTAGTGAATCTGTCCTAAAATTATCTTTCAGTTGTTGTTTTGTTATACATTTCTTAAGTTTGAACATACACTGTGATTACTAACATTATATGAATAACGGGGGTTATTAAAGTTGGTCTGCTCCCTTTTGAAGCTGCATGATGTGTTTTACATTCCTCACACAGTCCTTCGTCGCATTCTGAACACCAGACCACCGATGGTTTGTTAAGGTTCTGATAATCGCATACTCCACATACAGTCAATTTACTCGACAATCTACAAAAGAATTTTAAAAGTTTGCTTTTATGTAAATTTGGTTTTAAAGATTAACACAGGTCATATAATCCTTAGATATGATTTTTTCTCAATTTAAAAAAACATTCACAATGTGCAGATACATACCAGTTTCTCTAATTCATAACAACTACGAATAACATATAAGTTTATGCAAATGAAGGTTATTTCAAATATCATTGCTGCAAGTCATATTAGTCTATGCTTGCCACAAATGGGGTGCATAAACAGGTTTTTCCGAGACATTTTCACCGTTTTAAAACAAATCTTTCAGGTAAAATTACTAGTTTGTTGCCCACTAGAACTTCTTGGGATGGGCTATACTTGTTTTCTGAGGCAGAAGTTACTGGCTCAATTATTTAGGATAGATCTTAAAATTAATTGAAATGTCTCGCATGCTTTACTGATCATGACCGAATTTATGTTGAAAGTCTTAAGATAATAGCTTTACTACAGTTTTACTTCAACATGTACAAGTATAACATAAACTTAACATATCATACACATGAAAATATGTTAAAGTTCAGATAAACCCTGCCTGATGGAAGACAAATGTGGTATAATTGCAAATGAGATAACTATTCACTCAAGACCAAATGACATAAATAGAAGCAGCTATGGGTTAACGTACGGTCTTTAACAATGAGCAAAACCCATACCGCATAGCAAGCTATAAAAGGTCCCGCCATGAAAAAATGGAAAACAATTCAAACGATAAAATTAAACCAACGACCTGATTAATGTACAAAATAACAAAAACAAATATAATATACAGCAGAAAACGACAACCACTGAATTACAGGCTTCTGACTTGGAAGGGGCACTTACAGATTGTGTCGGGTTGATCTTTAGTTGACATATTGCTTATCTGAGAACCAAATGAAATCATTACCTTGGTCAATGAATCGTGAAAATAAACTCATAGTAAGATGAAATCTGCAAGA
Organism: Mytilus coruscus; assembly: GCA_017311375.1. Classification (NCBI taxonomy): domain Eukaryota; kingdom Metazoa; phylum Mollusca; class Bivalvia; order Mytilida; family Mytilidae; genus Mytilus; species Mytilus coruscus. Next base: position 88,267 of record JAASAO010000510.1, read on the forward strand.
CGGACATGTACACCTTACAATCCTCTCATACCTTAAATGTAGTTGACATGACGCTTACAGAATCTGAAATATGGACTTAACCACGAAACTTTAACCTTGATCACCGATCCATAATATGAGATCAAGGTCAAGTGAACCCTGTCTGACGGACATATAGACCTTTCAAATGTCCCACATATATATATTATATATCATATTGCTCATAATAAGTGAGAAATTGACGTTACAAAAAAACTATACAATTATTTAGCTGTCGCTGAAATGAAGTTAAGGGCAATGGATTAAAGCAAGGTAGAAACTTCGTAACATACAAAGTATGAAATATCAAGGTCTTCCTCCCTTTGAAAGCTGTAAACAAATCATTTGTCTCACATTCTGTGACTTACCTTACAGTCAAGACAATAAACTTGTGTTCTTCTGCCTATTTTCAAATTAAAAGAAATCCAAGTTTTGATAAAACGAAAAAAATATTCCAAAGCGTCATAATCCAACACATTGATTCGTATTCTGATTCATTTTTTAACGTTTTCAAGCTAATATTTTTTATTTTTTATTTTGGGGGAAGTCGGAGTTGTCCTATAAGTTTGACGGATGGATTTAACATAATTGAGAAAGGGAGAATAGAGAGAATTCGATGCTAAAATATAAAAAATAGAGAATAACCGTGTGTGAAAATATAAGAAAAGAGAATAATGAGCCCAAAGAATTTTTAAAAGAGGAAAAACTGCTTTACTATTCCAAATAAAGAAATAAAGAACCCTCATCTAAACCTTCCTATAAGATCATATAACACATGACTTCGCGTTCTGCTTTCATTCTAACGTTTACATGCTGATATTTAGGTCCCTCAATCTTTCCGTGGGAAGACCTTTTGGTTTTGTTGTGATTAATTTGTTTTTCTTCCGCCACTTTTGTTTCTGGAATGTCGCTTTTTTTTTTTTTTCGCAAAATGCCAATAAGATAGTTGATACATAAAACTCATCACAGATACCAGGCTTATAATTTGGTACAACAGACGTGCACCCGTCTACATGCGACTCATTAGCGAAGCTCGAATCAAAACAGTTGGAAGGCCAAATCAAATAGGAAAATTAAAGGAACATTAATGATATCAAACAGCTAAACACCCTATTTAACCATGTTTAACCAAACACTTTTCCATATTGTGTGTTTATCTCCTCGAAACAGTTTTTCTTGTTATCGGTTGTCCTCGGAAACTGTAAAAGATATCACTATTTTTTTCAAAATGTTCATTACTTCCTCATGATGATCTGTGCAATTTGGATCGAAACGATCCGGTTATTTGTTTTAGTTTTAGACGGGTCCATTTGTTCGTTTTGGGAATAAGAGAAAAGTAAACATTGTTTTATTGCATGATAGAGTAATATGTACACATGAATATTGTGAAAAGTTTTAAATGTATTGTCAAAACTGACAATCCCATATTTCGAGGACGAAATATATTCTGGGGTGGGGGTGGGGGTGGCAGTGTTGTAAATGTGTTCACTGATGATTCCCAAGTATTGAAATATTGTTACTTTTGTATTTTTTGAGATTTTGTACAAGTTATCAGAATTTATTCCTAGTTTTAAGTATATTTTAATGAGCAATTAACGTATGTATTACTTAAATAGATATAAGAAGATATGGTATGAGTGCCAACGAGACAACTCTCCATCCAAGCCACAATTTGTAAAGTAAACAATTATAGGTCAAAGTACGGCCTTCAACAAGGAGCCTTGGCTCACACCGAACAACAAGCTATAAGGGCCCCAAAATGACTAGTGTCAAACCATTCAAACAGGAAAACCAACAGTCTAATCTATATAAAAAACGAGAAACGAGAAACACTTATGAACCACATCAACAAGCGACAACCATTGAACATCAGGTTCCTGACTTAGGACAGGTGCAAACAAATGCAGCGGGTTTAAACGTTTTAATAGGCGCCAACCTTCACCCCACCTGTAACAATAGTGTAACATCACAACATAGAAAGACACACTATAAAATATTAATTGAAATGGCTTAACTCAACCAAAAGATATATTAACAAAACAAGTGAACATACACTGAACGAATAAATTTGATCTATGGCATAATGTAAATACAAAATTAATAAAACAAGGGGTTAGATGTAAAACAATACCAGAAAGACAACCATAACCTTGGACAAAATGCCGCCAAATAAAATAACGTACACAGATAAATAAAAATAATTGTGTTGTAAGGTATACATGGAGTACGGAAATAATTTTGTTGTTCCTAGTACGAGAACAAAAGTGAAAATTTATCGTCATACTAAATAAACACTTATCAAAGGTGGTATATATCAAAAATAGTGAGACTAGCTATAACACTGAATAAGTAAACATTAAAAATTTTATTAACAGGTCAAATTTACACGAAAGTATGATTTGAGAGTACTTGCAGTTACTGAAAGCTAGTTAAAAGCCAAAACAATTAATAATAAAAATCATGCATCAGAAACTAAAATCAACTAAAACACATCCCAGGGATTTAGTGTTTTAACGTCATGGTCTTTTAAGTTATTAGCTGTATCGATAACGTCATATATGACGCAACTTTTGTCATGTGTTGTTCAAAACTTTACCGCTGGGTCAATATTATAAGCGTGAACCCGAAAGTGTACACTTATGAGTTCTTAAGGGCATACGATACAGTTTTGATCCCATAATGAAATTTTGATGAAAATTTGCTTATAGGCTATTTTTACCTGATTAAATCAAATATGCAATAAAAATATACCTTCATGTGCTACTTTTGAGTAAAATGAGGTCGAAATTTCAGATATTTGCTCAAAATTCAGATTTGTTGACGTATTTTTCCTTTCGACAAAAACACAGAACTTTTTTGTTTTAAAAGATAAACACAAGCTGTTTTTTGTTAAATTATTTGTAATTTCTGTTTTATATAAATGTTCTATAAATTTGTACATTTCATTTTACAAATAACTCATATTTATCAAATGTTCATGATTGTAGGAAAAAAACGTCATTTTTTGCTGTATATTTATCAAATTTAAAAAATTGCACTATTGACGTTTTCATGAAAATTGGTACACATAATCTTCATACGTAATCAAACCAAATGTCATTTTAAAAAAGAGGGGTCCATGAACTCGTTTTCAAGTTAAATCAGTTTGAATGATAAAAATCAGTCGAAAACTGCATCTTTTCCCGATAAGTCACAGTTTGACGTCGCGAAAATAACAATTTACGTTAGCAACGTCATTACCTCCCCTGTAACTGTATCGTATGCCCTTAACTGGAAGAATTGACATGCATATTGATTGGTTAAGTCACAATATATTATTATTATAAACATTTTGAGTCGAGGACTCCTATATTTTCTGTCAGCGTTTGACGTTATGTTTTCTTCCTGCTAAGAATGTTTAATTCCGGAAAATTATAATATTAAAATACCAGAGCAAGGTCAAGTTCGTCAGTCTTTGTTGTGTTAACATTTAGCCTACAACAAGGATCCGGGGCTTCCTAGAGGTAAGAAGCAGCGCAATTAACTGTATGACTCGCCGTATATTTTATAAGTGAACGTCGTAATTAAGAGGTAAGAAGCAGGGCAGATAGCTGTAAGCCCCGCATCTGTTGCATTTATTTGCATTGTAGAATTTAAGATGTTCCTGTTTGGTCCGTACAAAATACAAGAATGTTATTTTAGTAGCTCCTCCTCTTATGTAAATTATATAGTTATTAAAACATTGTACATGTATGCAAATATATCAGCTGTTCCAGAAGTTTAATAAACGTATCGTTTTCTACTATGGACTATTTATTCACGCTACCAATGCTGATAGAAAGCAGACATCAGAATTGACGGCCGTATTTATTTATCCCCGAATAGTTACAAGTTTTATGAGTTTTTCGTATTTGTTTGCTTTAAAGCTAAACAGAACATAGCAAGAAGCAGAAATTACGATAGGGTCTTTTGATTTGGATCCTTGACTTAACGTTGAAATTGAGGCAAGCCCAAAGATAAATTTGACGTTCTAGATTTTGACCTTTGCTTTTCCCCTAAAACCGAAAGAGTAAAACAAAATCAAAAAAGAAATAGAGCAAATATTTTGGGTCATTATGCAAAGATTTGATAAATTCAGTGTTGAAACCTATTAGGACGTTAGTTTTCCCGATTGAATTGTTTCATATTTTTTTATATTGGGGCCTTTTAAAAACGACTATACGGTATGGGTTTCTCTCATTGTTGAAGGCCGTACAGTTGTCTATAATTGCTTTCATCCACTTCATTTGAACTTTGGTGGATAGTTGTCTCTTTAGCAATCATACCACATCTCCTCATTTTTACATATGACCTTGAAAAGGGTGAACAGGAAGTCAACCTGGTCTTAACCAGAAGTAGCTATTGTTAATGAAATAAAGTATAACAAAAATATCGAACTCCAAGGTAGATTCAAAATGAGGAAGTCCATAAAAACTGACAAAATCGAACGTTAGAACTTATCAACCAACAGAACGAATGGAAAACAACTGTCATATTTCTGACTTGGTACAGGCATTTTCCGAAGAAAATAATCTTATTTCATGCAAAAGTAATAAAATCTATATATATTTTTGGAATGATCATTACGTAACAAATCATACGACATCGGAAGTGACATTGTGTAAACCGGAAGTAGCAAATTATCATCCTCGTAAGCAAAAGTACATAGAAAACATATAGTTTAGAATAGTGTAATGTAAGCTATTATATGACACCGGACATTTTTCATTTTGGGAACTCGAAGTTTTCCTATAGGTAGGTCTGAATGGGGTTTACAGAATTGAGAATAATGAATGGAAAAAAAACAAGAATAGGGAGAAAAATGGCTAGAAAAATAAAGAATAATGAATAATGGGATGCTAAAATATAAAAAATGGGAAAAAATGAAAATGAAAATAATTGCCTACAAATCGATAATTAAGAGATGAAGAACCTCTCATCCAGACCCTACTATAAGATCATATAATACATGACTTCGCATTCTGTTTATAGATATAGGAAGATGTGGTGTGAGTGCCAATGAGACAACTCTCCATCCAAATAACAATTTATAAAAGTAAACCATTATAGGTCAAGGTACGGCCTTCAACACGGAGCCTTGGCTCACACCGAACAACAAGCTATAAAGGGCCCCAAAATTGCTAGTGTAAAACCATTCAAACGGGAAAACCAACGGTCTAGTCTATATAAAAACGAGAAACGAGAAACACGTATAAATTACATAAACAAACGACAACTACTGTACATCAGATTCCTGACTTAGGACAGGTGCAAACATTTGCAGCAGGATTAAACGTTTTAATTGTACCAAACCTTCTCCTTTTTCTGAAACAATAGTATAACATAACAACATAGAAAACACACGATAAAATATCAATTGGAAGGCTTAACTCAATCAAAAACGTAAATTAACACACTATGAACGAATAAATTCGATCTGTGATACCTGAAAGTAAATACATAGTTAATAAAATATTAGGGACAAACATTCAAGGCCAAAAGCAAACAAACAAGTCCAAACAAAGCCATGGCAAGACACCACCGCGAAATATTTAACCCTTAGAAAATAATCACTTTTGAAAAAACGGTTTTCATAATATATGTTTATAACGTTTTCATGCTGATATTTTCATTTTCTTTTTCTTCCGTTTTCTTAGAAATGCTCTGTCGGAAACAGTAAATAAAAAAAAAATAGCAAATAGCTAAATAAATGATATTTAAATATAAGGAAACAAACAGAAACAGTTATGGACTCTATAAGTATTTATGATAATCATATTTATATGCATCATGTGTGTGCCTAACAAAAAACGAAAGTAGAATTTAGCAATCTTTGATCTTTTGATTGGCACTTAATCTAATATTGAAAACTCTTGATTTGGTTTTATTTACTACAAATGAACCAATGACATGCCATGAATGTCATTGCAAGTGTTCAATACATAGCTATACCTGAGATCAAGAACACGTCTATCCACTTATATCAGTCGTCAGGAATGTAGGTGTATTTTTTACGTGACCAATACGTAATTCATACCGAGATAACGGATTTATGTATCCCGGTTGATTTAAAATTACAGATTTATTTTCTCTGTTCTGTTTCAACTAAAAAGCTGTCAATGTTTTGCTATATATATCTATCATTTTACTAGTCCAAAATGGGTATCAGAAGCTGAACATCACCGTCCGTGAATTTGTTGGAGTTAGTATCATATTTAACATATAGATATAGGAAGATATGGTATGAGTGCCAATGAGAAAACTCTCCATCCAAGTCACAATTTATAAAAGTAAACCATTATAGGTCAAGGTACGGTCTTCAACACGGAGCCTTGGCTCACACCGAACGACAAGTTATAAAGGGCCCCAAAAATTACTAGTGTAAAACCATTCAAACAGGAAAACCAACGGTCTAATCTATATAAAAAACGAGAAACGAGAAACACTTATGAACCACATCAACAAACGACAACTACTGAACATCAGATTCCATGAACATGTTTGCATACTGTCTGCATTTACTCGACCTTAAATTAGAAGTCTATAACATCAAATTGCACTATCTAAAAAATGAAATCACTTAGTCGATTCAAAAGCAAAAAAATAAGCAATTGTGACGTTTGTTTTATTTGGAGGTTTTCCTTGAGACTTTAATATTAAAATTATCAAATAGTATACTTGCTGTTTGAAACATGCATTGACACTAAGTTAAGAATTCTCAATAGTATATTTCGGTAGATATATTTGCAATTACCTGTCCCTTTTCTTGTACTTTCGTGGAACATTTGGTATTTTCATGCCAAAATGTCCTTACAATCATCAATCATTTAAAGGAGTTTTAGAATATACTTGCTGAAGTTGTACCTCAAGCTACATTTGCCAATACAATAAATGAATCTATACAGTCAAACAAATTTCCATTAATAACAGTAATCATCAACATAGCTTATAGTATCCTGATAACATTACATCTATGGTTCCTAAGAACCCGTACTTTTAATTGGCTAACAACAATCGCGAAGGATTCAACAACTATATTATGTCTCAATAAAATGCCTCATTTATTTGGCTTTTCTAGCTTTTACGGCATAGTTATCATTATTGAATAATTTATAAAATTTTAGAATGGTTTCTTAAAGACTTCAATATATTGAGTAAAATTGTTTCTTCATTTTCAAAAAAGGTACATTCTTGCTTAGTACATACAATTTTTGTTTCAAAAAGCGTTTGTTCTAATCTTGATCATAGTTCTACCAATAGAAATAAGAAGATGTGGTATGAGTGCCAATGAGACAACACTCCATCCAAGTCACAATGTGTAAAAAGTTAACAATTATAGGTCAAAGTACGGCCTTCAACTGGAAGCCTTGTCTCACACCGAACAGCAAGCTATAAAGGGCCCCAAAATGACGAGTGTAAAACGATTCAAACAGGAAAACAACGGTCTAATCTATATAAAAACGAGAAACGAGAAACACTTATGAACCACATCAACAAACAACAACCACTGAACAACAGGTTCCTGTCTTAGGACATGTGCAAACAAATGCAGCGGGTTAAAAGACATATTAACAAAACAAGTAAACATACACTGAACGAATA
>JAASAO010000584.1:0-73843 GCA_017311375.1 Mytilus coruscus
GAAACAGGTTGAATTTATAAAGAAATACAAGTACATGTAGTATAAATACTATGAATACTGGCAGAATTGTATGAGATAAACAGTAAGAAAAATTCTAACTGCACAAATAGTTCTCACTAACAAAAGAGGGTTCAAATCATATGAAAAAAATTCATTACTCTTGGGTTATTTGTCAAATTTAACAAAAATATAATTAAGTATAGCCTTTTAATATATCCTTACATGTATATTTCAGATACTGAGTGTTCTCTCTCAGACTCAGATGCTACTGTTTAAGGGAATGAAAAAGGCAATTAATGTTTAGGTAAGAATATATTTAAAAAGGTAACACAATTCTGATTCACAGGACCTTTTGAATTTTTGACTGAAGAATTTTTGGGTCAAAATTTGATTGTTTCTCATATTCTGACTTGAGTGATTGATCTGTTAGACTTGATTTAGTTGAACTGTTTAGAATATTCATTCATATTTTATTTTAAAGAAGTTCACAGCATATATACATACCCTTTTGAGTGAAAATTGACATGTGCAAGAATTTTCTCTTAAAAAGTGTTACACATATGCATGGCATAACAATATTACGCCCTGCGTTTTAGAGTTTTACTGTTGGCCCTGCATTTGAGTTGTTTCCTTAAAAAAATGCAAAATATCTAAAATTGGAAATTTAAAACTTAATAAATCTAGAAATTAATAAGATATAATCTATAAATGTCTTGTTTAGTTAATTAGATACCTTCATGACCTTATTTAGTTTATTATATATTTTAATATTCATGTTATACAGTGTCTTATTCAGTTGAAAAATAGATTATGAATTAAATAAGATCTTTTATAAAGATATATCATTTAGTACATTATTAATTTGATATATTTATCACTTTAGGTTGAAAGATATCTTTTTAGTTATAAAGATATATTTCATAAACTTAATAAGATATCTTATAAACTTAATTAGATAACTTATAATCTAAGTAAGATATCTTATGTATACTTTATACAATATCTGAATATATTAAATCAAGACAGATATCTTATAAACTAAATAAGATATTTTTTTCTTGTTTGAATTGTTTCACATTTTTCCTGTCAGAGCCTTTTGTAGCCAACTATATGCGGTATGCGTTTTTATATGACGGCCAAATTTTTGATTAAGTATAATGTTATGGCGTTGTCTATGTGTCGTCCCAAGACATTTGGTTTCCAGAAAATAACTTGCGTAAAAGTGTATGGATCTCGAGGAAATTCACAGAACCACAAGGCCCTATACCAAAAAGGAATGTTGGGATTGATTTTTTGGAATATGGCCCTAACCATTTATGAATAAAGGGGTCAAAAACAGTACTTTTCTAAGGAAGCTACCATTTGATTTTTATGTGGGGGCTAGGATGAAAAATGTTGTCCTACATTTTTTAGTTGTAATCTCTATCTAGTCCGAGATTACTCTGACGTCCAACATCAAAAGTGGATATTTGCCCGTCCAAAATAGATGCGCTGCTTCGTTGCTTCTGGAGCCGACTGACGGCCTTGGAATTATATAAATCGGGCATCAATTTGTTCATTTTTCATTTATCTCTTCATTTATGTAAGTTTCACCTACCTGCCACCCTTTATTTTTCCATATTTAGACAGTATTCTTGGGGTTCTTTGATATGCTGAACCAAATCATGTATTGAGATTTTGGATATTGGACCATAATAGGTAAATGTTCAATTTCAAATTTGTTGTGACTAATATTTAATCAAAATCCAAATTCAGAGCTGTATCAAGCATTAATGTTGTGACCATACTTGTCCCAACTGTTGAGGGTTCTACCTTTTCGGTCATAACAAGCTGTGCATTTTATTCTCATTGTTGAAGGCTGTACAGTGGCCAATAACTGTTTACTACCACTTCATTTTGACTCTAGTGGAAAGGTGCCTCATTTGCAATTATACCTATCTCTTTATTTTAAGCTCACCTGACCCAAAGGGCATGTTAGCTTTTCTCATCACTTGGCGTCTGTTGTCTGTCAGCTTCTGACTTTTACAAAAATTTTCTCTGAAACTACTGGGTCAAATTTAACCAAACATGGCCACAATCGTCATTAGGGTATCTAGTTTAAAATATGCCTGCCTGCAAACAAGATTGCCGACATGTCAAGAAATATTCAAAGGGGTAAAAGTCAAAGGAGAAGCCTGAGTTCCGGTAATGGGCTAGTTTTGGCCTAATATTTGAAGTTCATCTAATGAAAGATTTTTGACATTTTTCAAACACTTAAGTGTCTTCTTTAGTTGATTCAATTAGTTTAAGTAAAAGATTTGAACTCATTTGGTCATTAAAGACGATCAAATTATTAAATATGAAAAATCTATCAAATATGCCATAAAACGTCACTTTTCAGATGGTTTTTTTCTAAAATTGAAGTGGCCGCATTAGTGCTCAGTCTCAACCTTTATATATGTTATGTATTATCATAAAATACAACATCTATTTAAATATTAAGACTGAACACTAATGCGGCCACTTCCATTTTAGACAAAAACAGTCTTAAAATCAGCACAAATGCTAAAATTGTGAAGATTTCAGTAATATTGCACAAATTCATGATGCTATTACCTGCTGCATGTGCATTGTATTGTCAAAACAACCCATATTTATGGAACAGAAGTATTCTGCTTTCCAATTAATAGCTGAAAGAGTACATTTTAACATATTGGTAAAATGCTATATTTTGGGGCCAAAAGGGGTCTTACTGGCCTACTCCTTTGTCTAATATATATAGAGAAAATCTGGTTATAACAGAAATATTTTGTAAAAGTGCTATACGTTTGGGCCAAAAGGGTCTTAGCAGGCCTGCTCTTTTGAAAAATTTAGGTGTAGAATATCTTTTCACTTAATCGATTCAATGCTAGAATCATCATTTTAAAGACTAATTTTAAAATATCTGATAATTCAATCATATAAGATATCTTTAAGAAGATTATCTTATATACTATATAAGGTATCCCAGAAGAATACAAGATATCTGATATATTACCGGTATATACTTAATAAGATATCTTGAAATTGAAGAAATATAAAAATGACTTGCTTTACACTTAATGTTAGAAATATATTTTGCAATTGTCCTTTTTGTTGAGGCTTCGACTTTAGTCGAAAAAGCGAGACATAGCGATCTACATTCCGTCGACGTCGGCGTCGTCGTCGTCGGCGGCGTCCACAAATATTCACTCTGTGGTTAAAGTTTTGAAATTTTAATAACTTTCTTAAACTATCCTGGATTTGTACCAAACTTGGACAGAAGCTTGTTTATGATCATTAGATAGTATCCAGAAGTAAATTTTGTAAAAAAATCCTGTTTTTCCATATTTTACTTGTAAATGGACTTAGTTTTTCTGCCAGGAAACATTACATTCACTCTGTGGTTAAAGTTTTTCAAATTTTAATAACTTTCTTAAACTATCCAGGATTTGTACCAAACTTGGACAGAAGCTTGTTTATGATCATAAGATAGTATCCAGAAGTAAATTTAAAAAAAAAAAATTTCATTTTTCCGTATTTTACTTATAAATGGACTTAGTTTTTCTGCCAGGAAACAATACATTCACTCTGTGGTTAAAGTTTTAAAATTTAATAACTTTCTTAAACTATCCTGGATTTGTACCAAACTTGGACAGAAGCTTGTTTATGATCAAAAGCTAGTATCTAGAAGGAAATTTTGTTAAAATTTTGTACCTGTTTATCCATATTTTACTTATAAATGGACTTAGTTTTTCTTCCAGTTAACATCAATACAGTCTGCAGTTAAAGTTTTTAAAACATTTATTAGATTCATAAACTATCCTGGATTTATACCAAATTTTGACAGAAGCTTCTTACAATCAAAAGATAGTATCTAAAGGAATATTTTTATTGATTTTTTCCTCATTTTGTTGAGCCTGCGATTAACAGCAAAAGTAGCACTACAAAAGTCTAAAAGTCTGAAAAGACCAGTTTTGTCTTGATTTGCATGAACTTTTACTCGACATTCTCCAAAAGTATGACTCGTGTCTTAATTTTTCTTGACAAATTCTCATTTATATTAAATTTGTATGAAATTTACTCGACATATTCTCGACATTCTGAATATGGTCTGAAAATTTCTTGACAAATTCTTGACATTTGAATACTGTCTTGATATTTTCGACATATTCTCGACATTCTTATTTTTCTCAGTATGGCTTGACACATTCTGAACATTTTGAATTGTGTCTTAAATTTACTTGATAGTTCTGAGTTTTACAAATCATGACCAGTATTCATGATATAACTTTAATCTTAATTTCTCTTTATATGATATACTGTTGTTCCAAGTTACACTTCTTACAACAAAAATAAAAGTTGGGCATGTAAAATAATTGAAAATTTGGGTATATAAATATTTTTACAAATGCAAATATGGCTATGAAATCTAAAGTATAAAATAATTCAAATGAGGGTGTGTTGATATAAAACAGTTTGAATGTGGGTTTTATATAATTACAAATTTTGATTCCTAAATCTTATAAATTAAATGATTAAAACCAATCATACTGTAGACAAATTTCATTCCACATTCATAATATTCAATGTTGATATGGTAAATAATTATTATACCAAAATGTGTTTTATATAAATAGCAAATTATGATGATATACAAATCATTCATTTAACAGAAGAAAAATTTGTGTAATGTCATCTGTTGGAATATATATATTAAGTATTACACATGGACAGGATGTTCCCATAAAATTAAGGTATTCCACACCCAAGAGTACACGCAACTGTCAAATAGAAATTACTGCTTTACCTGTAATCAGCCATACAACTTATCAGTTGACCGAACATGCCACTACAATCTAAAAAGTTTGTTGATAGATGAAAATGAAAATCATCATTTTGATGAAAAAATTGAATTAGAATGGATTTTTTCATCAAAATTATGAAGTTAATTATTTTAACATAAAACAAATTGAATAATTCCCAAATATTAAAAGAAAATTATTATCTACTCCAGGAATAATAAAAAAAATGTATTTATAATTTTATAATGGGTTCCATCAATGATTTCTATAGAAATCATTGGTCTTATGAAATGGATCTCAAACAGACATGCACAATATAGTTCTAAACATTCGTTTTCTTTTCAGGAAGGAGTTATCACAAATATTTATTTTTGATAAAAATTATATAATTCAACACTAAAATTTGAATAAAAATGTTTTGGGTTGTTCTAAAAATGAATAAGGTTTTGAATCAAGATGGGAACAAATTCTTTGACCTAAACGAAAGCCCCCCCCTCTTTTTATCCACATAAACCCAAAAGATGAATTGTGGGGTCCAAAGAGACACATGGTCACATTTTAAAACTGCCTATAAGACACCTATTTTAGTAAAGCAAATTTGACTGGCAGTTTTGCGAACGGCAAAAATCTAAATGCTGTTTGTTAGTAACTTTGACTTATATTCCAAGTGAAAACAATTAATTAAATGTTTAATTAAAATAAATCAAAATTAAACTACATGGGGAATTATTCAGGGTATTCCAATTTAGTTGCACCAAAAGGGTATCTTACTATACCAAATTGATCCTTGATTCTTCAAAGTTTAGTTTAGGCATAATAAAAGGAGTAAATAACAGCAATAGAATGTCATAAACAGTGCAGAATAAGTCTGTTCACATTTCAGGCCAAATTTATACTGTTGAGATAGTGTCAAGAAATGTGTCGAGACATATTCAGACATTATTTAGAATGTCAAGAATATGTCGAGACATATTCAGACATTATTAAGAATGTCAAGAATATGTCAAGACAGATCGAGACAAATTTAAGACAGTCAAGAATTGGTCGAGACAAATTTAAGACAGTCAAGAATTGGTCGAGACTAATCCAGACTCTTATCAGATGATACAGGAAGTGTCGAGAAATTTTAAGACAATGTTCATACTGTCAAGACACTTGTCAAGAAAAATCAAGAACCTTCTTAGACAAATTCATACTATGTCAAGAATTTTTAAAAATTATTTAGACAAATTAAGAATGTCGAGTAAAAATTCATGGAAATTCAGACAAAAACTGGTCTTTTCAGACTTTTGATTTTTGTAGTGTAGGCGAGACACTGGGTTCTGCGGAACCCTTACAAATTTTTTAAATTATCAACAAGATTTTGCTTTTTATTTTTCAGAATCAATATCAGAGGTTGAAAACAAAAACTGAAAGGAAAGAGGAAAGCTGCAGATGCAAGAACAAAACTTATAATGAAAATAATAACTCTTAATTTATGGAAGGAATGTGTTGCCTTCAAAGAATAAATTACAGATCTTGTTTCTTATTTCTAAGGAACGTAAACTGTCTCAAGGATTCAAATTTTAATATTTGTTTCATTGGCAATATGTACTTGACAAGAGGAGTAAAATCATTTTCATTTTCTGTTCATTTGAAGACAATTTCAGCTGAAATTATTCATTGACCAAGATATATATACTGTTGAAATAAAAAAAAATAATGGTGAAAATTGAGTTAAATTATATTACAAAGATACATGTATACAAATAATGTGAAGAAAATGCAACTTAATTTAAATACAGGAAATTAGAAGTTGAGTTTAACTAGTTGTAGAAAATCAGTTGTTTAAAATCTTTTTTGACACTTTGTTATATTCTTTTGTATTTCTGAATATTGCAATTTCAACTCGTCCTAAAGGCATTGTGAGCTTTTGCCATCAGTTACAAAATTGCTGTCTGTCGTGCTGTACTTTTTCATTAATCTGCTCTAAAAACTACTGAACCTATTTAACTCTAATAATAACCAATGCAACCAATTTGCATAGGATTTGATGTGTTTGACCTGTATGTGTGTCTGTCTGTCTGTCAGCCCTGTTCTGGTCACCACAACTCTTCTAAAATCACACAATGGAATGTCATGAAACCATGTAGATAATAAGGACATACTGTGCAAATGTGCATATCCACATGAAATTGTGATTCAGTCATTCATATTTTTTTCTAGAGGCTATTGCCCTATGAACTTAGAGAATTTCAGATGCAGATCCGGGATTTTGAAAAAGGGGAATAGGGCAAATAAGTAAAAGTTTGGAGTGGAAAAGGTAATTAAACCCCATCAATGGAGTTGTACCCTGCTTTGAATGAGAGGAGTCATACTGTTTAACCTTGTTCTTCCATGCATTCCACCACTGGACGTTAAGCAACCAACAATCAATCAATGCATTCCATGAAATATCAGTTGCATTTTCACATAAACTACAATTAGAGCTTTCTGAAACTTGTTTTATAGCTTCATGGCAGCATTTCCATCTCAGTGTAACGGTTGTAAAAAGGCGTTAAAGCAGTAGGACAGAGAAGACCAAATCAACCAAGAATGATATTGATTTTGAAAGTTTATGTTTCTGTAGTAAGAAATGGAATCTTGTGTATTTTCTGTTCAATTCATATATAACAGTTAGTTCAAATTGAGCTTAAAATTGAAAACTGGTTGCCATGATATAGCCAATACAGTGCTGATAATAGTGTTTAAAACCACCAATCAAACAACCCAGATCCCTTAAACTACACAGTTTGACTGCACATATATTGCAGTTGTGACCTTTCATAATTTAATAGTTTGTTTGTTTTTCCAATTTTTCAGTCTTGGCAATGACGATTTTTACCAATATTTTAGGTTTTTTCCATTAAAACTAACTACGGTAGATAGACAAAAAACAGAAAAAGGCAAACATTACCATGCAGTTAAAAAAGCCATATAAACAAGTTGCTTTAAAAAAGAAATGCAATTGTGAACCTATTAGATATAAAAAGATGTGGTATGAGTGCCAATAAGAAAACTCTCCAAGTCTCACTTTGTTTAAAGTAAACCACTATAGGTCAAAGTACGGTCTTCAACACGGAGCATTAATTAATATGGCTAATTACCTGTTTGGTTTATAACATCAGATATATTAATTGTAATATAAAGATGCATGATTATACATGATTTTTTTTACAAGATGTAGAAAACAGACTTAATGAAACTGCTTTTCAATGTTAGATGTATAATTTTCTTGTTTCTTGTTAAAAAAGTGTTCTATCTCTCATCCCTCTCTTTCTCATCTCTCTCTCTCTCTCTCTCCTGATAGACAAACATAACAACATGCTAAATAGAAGGCAACCACTGTATTTTCCATTCTGGGTTGCTGTTTTCGGAAATTAGAGGTAGCTTCCTGGCTAAATTCGACATGTAAATGGGAAAACAGTCGATTGATAAGACGTAAAAAGACATGAATCATGATTATTTGTTTTTGTAGTCAGTTTGAAAATAGTTCACAAAGCTATATTCTTATTTGTTAATCCCGTACTAAAACCGTTCTGGAAAACCAATTAGTAATTTAGGTGTCAGACCACCAATTACTCCCTCCAATTTAAAACGTATGTAAAAGTAGCCCTACTCTGACACAAAATAGTGCTTTTGATGTCCTTGTTTACTTAAACTAACCAACAAATTTGCAGAAATGAAAATTTTGGTGAAAGAGAAATATATTTGGACCATTTGAGCCAAATTTTACTTGTCTATGAGTTTGCATTAAAATTGAGGATTAATGCGCTCCATAGTATACTGATTAAAGATTTCCAGAAAACCATGGGTTATTTTTGAGTACCCTATTGGAAGGTCAGTTTTTTCTTAGAAGGCTTTAAAGGTATGTTGAAAATTGGCATGTAGAAAGCTGATACATGTACAATTCAGGATATACCTGGTTTCTATAAAGTTAAACTTGAGGTAAAATATTTAGAAAGCTGTGACAATTGCAAAATTTGGTAGAACAGATAGGTATTTTAATAGGTGGTCTTACTTGTATTTTAATCAAACGTTTAAATTGCTAAAACAACAAAATACCTTATACCAACACCTATCGTTCTATGTTTGTAGGAATAGAAGGAATATGTATTTATAAACTGTAGGAAAAGCAGGAAGACACCATATAATTTGGCCATTAGGGAGCTACCATTTGATTTTTATGGGAAGCTAGGATGAAAAGTTATGTCCTGCATTTTAGTTGTAAATTCTGTCCTACATTTATTTTTCACTCTATTTGGTCCTGCCTTTTTTTTCTTAGTTAATCCTGACTTTTTTTTTACATAAATTGTCATCCTCCCTTTTTTTTTTTTTTGCCAAGTTGCTCATCCTGCCTTTTTTTTTTACTAAAACTCAAAACTCCTGTCCGGCCTTTTTTTTAAATTTCATCCTAGCCCCCCTCCTAAAAATCAAATGGTAGTTTCCTTAGCTATCATATACAAGATATGCTCAGTTGCGGATTCCAGGGTAAAATTGCATTATAAGTATGATTTCTTTTAATATATGAATCAAAGTACTGAAGTACTGAACATCTGATGACTGGAAGTTCTGGTGGATGGTCACAAGCACTTGTCTAAGAAAAAATAAATTGCTTCGCCGAGCGCAGCTGGATACGACCGCAGAGGTCCAACCCTGAACGGTTGGGGCAAAAATGGACACAATATTCGCACTTGATACAGGTCTGAATTTGGATTGTTATTAAATATTTGACACATAATAGGTTTCTGACACAGAATAACTGTAGTCAAAGAACTTGAATTGGTTATGTGATTTGAATTTATATTCATTTTTTTGCTTTTGTGCAATACACTATGCTGTTGCGAATTGACCCCCCTTCCCAACCACCACCCCCCGATATTTTCTTTTTTAATTTCTGAAATCTTCAGAACAAATTGTCCCCACTCTTCAATTTTTTAACCTCCCCTTTTCCAAAAAATTCTTTCCCTCAAGATATGGGCATAATCTCAATTCAATTTCCGATGGAGTTTGCAACCATAATAACCCATTTAAATACATCAAAAAGTCTTAAAATAGAAAATGACATACATAATAATGGCTAAAATTAAATTACCTTCATCAGCATTTTAAAATGGTAACTTCTAAAAATAAATTGACAGCTAATCACCTCAAGACAATACAACATTTTTTATACATAATTTAAAAGCAGTGTAAGGAGGTAATTAAAATGTTGTGTTTGAATTACCTCCCTTACACTGCTTTAAAATTATGTTTTGTTCTTAAGTAATTGTCCATTAACCAGGACACCTTTCTTTTTCCCCCTTTTTGGCCCCTAATTTCTTAGCGGTTTGAACCATAATCCCCCAAAGCCAATTTTTACCATCCCTTTGTGGTATGGAAACTTGTGTAATTTCAGAGAGATCCATACACCATTCCACAAGTTATTGTCCGAAACTAGAAAATTGCTTATTTGGGCCTTTTTGCCCCTAATTCCTAAACTGTTGGGACCATAACCCCCAAAATCAATCCGAACCTTCCTTTTGTGGTCATAAACCTTGTGTTTAAATTTCATAGATTTCTATTTACTTATACTAAAGTTCTACTATTCTAATAATAGTGCAGTGCAAGTGCAAGGTGGACACTCTTAATAATCTGTATTATTCGTTTTTCTAATAGATTGGATTTGAGTTAGAATTCATATTTTCCCTCAATACGTTCTTGAAACATTCTTCCACATGCGTTAACACAAATTTTCGGTATTCTCGATTTGTTATTGATATATAATATATATTTCTCACGACAAAACATTTTCGTATCATTTATCCATGTTCTTAAAAATTATTTTCAAGAATATTTATTGATGAAATTAATATATTACATGTGATAGGGAATGTTATTTTGCACTCGATAATATCAGCATAATTATACGAAATACGTTCGGTTATCAGTCAATAATGCAAGTCACGTGGGAACAATACACCTGAATGACCTGTCACGGTCATCCGCTGTAAAAAGGGAGATGTTGGTGTGATTGCAAATCAGACAACTCTCCAACAGAGACTAAACGACGTAGAACTAAAGTAAACAACTATATGTCACAATACAGCCTTCAAAAATTAGCAAAACCCATACCCTGTAATAAGCTATAAAAGACCACGAAATGACAAAAGTAAAACAATATAAATAAGAAAACTAACTATGTCATCAAGTTGTCGTTAATTAATGTTTGTGTTTCCTTCTTTACAGTTTGATTGAAATCTAGAGCCTTACTATGAATAGTATATTATCTCTGACTCTATCCAGGTCACTGGTGAGCAATACAGGCATATAGGAGCGCCTTGTTATGTAATAATCAACATGAAATTTTCACTATGTCCTTAAAGCCTCTGATTAAACATTTACCTGGGTCAATCATTGTGCTGTTATGATATTATCTGGCTTACCTACTTCATTGGATCTTTTTCATTGAACTTGAAATAAAAGAATTCACCACAAAAAGCTCAGGTCTGCGTCATACTGGATAACGAAAGTTGGTTAAAATACTAATAATCAATCATTGTGCTGTTATGATATTATCTGGCTTACCTACTTCATTGGATCTTTTTCATTGAACTTGAAATAAAAGAATTCACCACAAAAAGCTCAGGTCTGCGTCATACTGGATAACGAAAGTTGGTTAAAATTCTAATAAAAGAGATGATTTGACTCAGAGGCAAATTTGCATGGGAAATGGAACCGGATCCATTATGGAATTACTTGTATGATAAATGCATAGACTTTTACATGGCCCTCATACAACGTTACCTAGTTTGCCCCTCCCATGCCACTGACATAAAAATGTGTGTAAACGTACCTAGGGACAACGTGTTATTGGAGCAAACAGAGTCGATACCATATGGAGTAAACGTCAATAAGACAGCAATCAAACAAGAAGAAACCACACTTTGATGGCAGTATATAGTGTTCAACATTAGACAGGTCAAGTTCTAAATCGTCTCGAATTTATAACAATTGTGAATAAATTTTATAGAAACAATCAAAGATCGGCATTAAAACGCAATTCTCCAAAATATGTTACAATTTAAGAGAAAGCCTGAAATATAAAAAAAGTCACTAGTAATATTTTAAAGCTATAAACCTTTTACAACGCAAAGGCGTATTTCCCTTTTCTTTACTTGACAAGAAAACTCAAGTTACACAGGAACCGTGGAGTATATATAACTTATCTGCACGGTCGGGGCTGGGATCAGTATATCTAATATATATGTTCCTGGTCGGGGTGAGCTTAAAAAAATTGAAAAAGACTTTTTGTAACATCATGACCATGATGTGAAATGAATTCAATGGGAATTGTTGTTATTACCTCTTAGCAATTTTGTTACTATTTTTGTACTAGAAAAATGCTAAAGATGTATTTATAAACAAAATGTTCCAATTTGACGATTTTCAGATGTTGACCTCATGAGATAAACAAATACAGGAGATTTATATTTTTTTTTTTAGTTCGGATGATTGTTGTGTTCTTATCTCTTTCTTTGCATTTTCATCATAATTTGTTCACATACAAATGTTCAAATTTCATTGTTTGGACCTTTCTCCTGCACTACTGAGCATTTGTAATATGGAGTACAATCCATGTATTTAAAGACTAAAGACTTTCAACGAATATTCAATCATGATTAGGGAGCTACCATTTGATTTTTATGGGAGGGGGCTAGGATGAAATTTAAAAAAATAGGCAGGACAGGAGTTTTGAGTTAAAAAAGGCAGGATGAGATTATTTGCCGAAAAAAGCAGGATGACAATTTATGTAAAAAAAGTCAGGATAAAATAAAAAAAGGCAGGACCGAATAGAGTGAAAATAAAAAGTCAGGACCGAATAGAGGGAAAATAAAAAGGCAGAACAAAATTTTTCATCCTAGCCCCATAAAAATCAAATGGTAGCTCCTAAGTATAGTAGCAGGCTGGCCATTTCGTGCGAACTCTTGTTTACAGGTTTAGTTGACGAATACGGCCCATGTCCGTGTCAGGATAGACATTTATTATTCACTATTTCATAGATGAAAACACGTATCGTAATACATGACCGTTTATCGTTTTGTTTCTTATTTTAAAGTCTTTCAAGGAGATAAATTGTTTACCAGTATTGAGACAGAATGACAGGAGCTCAAATTATTAAAAATAAAGGATTTATCAGCCGCAGAAGGGCTGGAATTGCATGACTTCTTAATGTTAGACTGACAATTGAACCTCACGCAAGTCTACGACTTCCATTATTCCCGCTATTGGCAATTTTACCGATTTACGACTGCTTAGACCCAGTCGGGAATTTGCGACCAATATTTCTCGTAAGTCGTAAATCGTAAATATTTAGAAACGGTCGCATATCGTTAAGATGGTCGTACGACCTATTTCACGATTTACGACCTTTGTGAAACGGTGGCCTGATTTTGTTTGGATATTGAATTGTCATGGCAACATTTAATCAAAATTCATTCAAACAACAACAACTGTTACAACAACAGTACACAACCAAAATATTTGTCAATCAATAAAATCTTGATGACGATTGAACTAATCACTGTATCACAGCTGGGCGATCCAAAGCTGGTGTACTGATGGGCGGTCCATTCATCAATATTTCAGAATTAGCAGCTGGGCTATCCATAGTCTGCATTAAATGAAGTAAATTTCGCCAAAATTATCATTCGGACTATAAGTACAGAATGATAATCCGCCACAAAATTTACCCATGACAATTCAGTTATATCCAATTCTATGAGCAATTTTTTAACAACATTTAAACAATCAAAAAAATAAAAGATATTGCGTATTTAACATTTATATAGCAACCAAATTTCACAAAAATATCATGTATTTTCATCCATTGTCAACATGAACTATGTTTATGTAAGTTTACAGGTGATCGTGAGGAAATACAACACAATGTGGATGCTTTATGAATGTTTCTAGTGCTGATTGAATTTGATTCAAGAAAATATCATTTCCAATAACTGATAGATGTACTCCGTCATCGGAAAATCTGAAATGTTTGTAATCTTTTAGAGCTATTGATTTAAAATCTTTTCTTCCGATAATCTTGATTTAATTTATTCCTGTCGATAATTTCGAATATTGTTAAATTTTTAATTTTTTTTTATGTTATCTTTAATTTTATTTTTTTAAGTAATTATTAAATTGTTAAAATGAAACCTACTTGTCTTTATTAAAAATGGTTTTTCTTTTACAAAATTTTAAATAACCATATGTAAAGATTCCGCTAAAAGGTTATGAAAATTTATCCAAATTTCTTAAAAATTCCGATCAACATAAATAAACATTGATAATTTTGATTTTTTATTTGAATTTTACCAATTTTTTTATGATTTCCATGTTTTTTTTATGTGAAATTTCTTATTTGAAGAATTTAATTTATCTTGTGTTAATTCCATATATTGATCTTTGTTTGCTATTTAAACCATGTTTTAAAGAAACTGTCCTAAAATTCATTAATACCATTCTTCCATAATACCAATTTAATAATACATTATGCTTTTTCATTCTGTAAATTTAATTTTTATAATTATATTGGAATTGTTTATTTGAAAATAAATTTCTCAATCCTTTTTTTTACCTTAAATGACATTGTACTTCCAAAGGATTATAATTAAATTTGATTAGAAATTATGTTTTGTAACCGTCTATTATTTGTTTTTTATTTAGTAAAACCTTTCGGTTTACCCAAATTTGCATTTTATTACCAAATCTTTATATTGGCAATTAATTTACCCTAAACAAATACTGATAAATTTCAGCAACTGTTAACATAGAATTATACAATACATTGAAAATAGATAACAGAATTGATAGTTCTAAATATATTTGCATATTAATAAAATTTTCAATCCCATGTCTATTATAAAAAAATAAGATCATTTCCTTTTAATAAAATAAATTTAAAGAAAAATTTAATCAAAAACCATTATA
This sequence comes from Mytilus coruscus, assembly GCA_017311375.1. Lineage (NCBI taxonomy): Eukaryota > Metazoa > Mollusca > Bivalvia > Mytilida > Mytilidae > Mytilus > Mytilus coruscus. The sequence goes on from JAASAO010000584.1 coordinate 14,790, forward strand.
ACCAATAATTCCTAAAGAACAAATAAAAATGTAAAATACATTTCTATTCCAATAAATTTTATAAACCTATTCCTGAAAATTAAAAATTTTTAAAGTTTTGAATTTTTATCCAACCCGGAAAATGAAACATGAACAAGAACAACATCACGTAAAAGTTTGGTAAGTATATTAAAATGATATTACAAAATTTGAATTTTAAAATTGGAATAAAAACCTCGTTTAAAGGGTTTTACCGAAAGAATTATGACGGAAAATACATTTACAGGTTATAAGTTTTAAAGGATTGAAATAAGATATTGTTTCAATAGATAATAACAAAAGCTGGTACTCCTGGATCATAATTACAAATAAGGATATCATACATTATTGTGAATCTTGAAAGTAAGTGATTAATATAATCCTTTGAATTCCATAGCTTACTAATCTATAAAATCTTTAAATATTCAATTTTGAATCAAGTTTAAGAAATTTTTAGTCGATCGTCATGATTACATGATAATTGATAATTGGATACTGAAAGATACGTTTAGTTAAGTTTTAAATGTGAAAGTTAGCATTATAGAATTTGAAATTTGATATGACCAGTCGTTATTTAATATACATTGTTAAGATAATTTCGATTGATAAACAATTTTTAAAATCATTTATATACAACACATATAGGAAAGTGATTAAAGCCTACAATGCTTTGTAACTATTAGAATTTCTGCTCTTTATATAAAATATGATTCATTCATAATAAATACCCATAGGTTTTTATACACAATACTAAAATTATCTGATAAATAAAGATAAATAATGTGCTCATTATAATATGTTGCTAAAGAATATACTGCATTAAGTTATATTTAAATTTTCACATTTAAATATTTAAAAATACAATTAATATCGAAAAATTCCAATTGATGTTTCCAAAATGAACTACTTCAATGTTATGAATAATGACTTTGCTTGTTAACAAATGAGTAATATGAGATGTCAAATTTTATACTAAAAATTATGTATGACTATATTATTCATGAAAATAGTCACAGTATTAATATAGATTAAAAACATTGATAAAACTTATTTGAATGCAGTGAAATGTATAATCTTGAAAATAATATTCTTAATGTGTAAAATGATGTGTCAATCTAACTGTTGAATAATATGCATTTATTAAAACTTGTAAAATTCTTTACCAATTACCTGTCATTTTACCATATAAACATGTCAAAACTTTATTAAATATGTTAGTTAGTATTAAAGGTGATGAGAATGATACTATCAGTAATGAATTGTTAAGATTTGTAATATACATATTTAAACATTATATCATAATTTAATGTTTATTCTTTTACGATTGAAATACAAGTTTAACCATAAATGTTAATTTATAGTTAATGATTGAAATTAAATCGTATTGTTCTTACAGATATGATAAAGATTTAATAAAGCAATACATTGTTAAATTACTTGTATTGATAAAAATTTTAATAGCATTTTCCTTAAAAGCATTGACATATGTGAGTCCTTGAATAACCAAATGATATTAATGTTAATACAAATGCCCATGTTAAACTTATGAAGTGATAAGTAAAAGACTCTTGTAAACAATCGAGATTACACTTACTTAATTGTTAATATGTTAAACAATAGATCTTTGTAACGATCATTCAGCATCATGTTTTTATAAACTACTTTATAATAGCTAGTATAATCGTCATTACACGAAATTAACTGAACTGACCTTATCATTTGTTTAAGGTTATTATTCTTATAATTTATCTTATGGTTATAGCTTTTTCTATTATCAAACCAATTTAATAAAAGACTTTAACAGTTCAATTTAATATTTAGAAATTCATAAACTTATTACAAGCAAAGTCCTGAACTGGTCAATATATATCATTAAATTAGTTAATGAAATACCATATAGTGAAAATCCATTTATATAAATTACGGTAGCAATTGTATTTTCAAAAAATAAATTGTCTTAGCAACGATCAAGATAACATCATATGATTGACTTTTAACATTACAAATATATCGATTTAACTAGTTATGGTTAATACTCATTAATACATTCTCTAAAACTGTCATTACATATACTGACAGAATATTTAAAACTATATCCAATCAAAACATCATGATACATTGATCATAACAAAGTGTATACAAGCGTTAATTACGATAAGAAACTAATACATCAACAACAAAAACACATAAATATAAAACAACGGATCAAATGCTAACGAAACAAACTAATACTATGTAAGACATCTAGATAATAAGGATTCTAGAAGCTTTAAAATATCAAATTGATTAGCTGAAATTTAATGTCATAAATCCTACATGAACAACAACTAATAGATTAAGACATAAATGTATATAAAAACGATAGCCATCAAATAAAACAGTTGAAACAACGATATAGGCTTGTAATGAAAATTAAGTAAAGGTTTATTGCTTATGATGATGCTACAAATCATTATATTTTATATAGAAATGAAAGCAGTTAAATAATAAAAAGTTATAAATACAAAAGAATAAATAACTGGATTATTATCATCAGAGTGAATCGCTTAATAAAAGAATATTGAAAATTCAACCAACATTGTACTTAAAATAAATAGTAAATCGGTAATAATTTAGTTCAAATTGTTATTTCGTAATTCAGTGACTGGAATTTAATATTATCAGTTTAATTTAAGAAAATACTAATGGAGAATATTTTAGGTTACCTTTGATTTAATTAATCAAATTGTCAATTTAATAAAATTGTTCGAATTATATAGTAATTCTAATATTTACTTTTTGAAACCCAATAAAACTGTTTTACTTACAACAACCTGAATCACATTTAAACTAATCTTACCTCATATGAAGCTAAATAGATACTGGCATATTCATTGATCGTCTTTTACATGTCACTTGTGTTCATATTCCAAATACGTTATGATACTCAAGCTCATACGAGATACTATTGAAAATTTGAATAATATAGTACTATTTGTTATTAAATGCTTTCCTAACGTTATTAAATTTCCAAAATTTTAGAACACCTTTTAATTCTTCTTTTAAAGATGTAGATGAATTTATTCTAAACTTCAGCTATCTGCAAATCAATTATATAAATTTTCTTTATTTATCATCTAAATCTGTAATTATTAAAGATCTTTCACAATATATCTTAATTTCCAGTATTATTAAAATTATAATAACATACATATAGATTCATTATTACTCATTTGTCTAACAATGACTGTCGTACATTATAAACTATTATTACTTAGAATTGATTGTCCTTCACAACTTCGCAACTGGATATATCGTTAAATGTTTTTTGAAAATACCTATATAGTTACGTAGTCTAATTCTTAACGTAATATATTGTTTCAAGGAGACGTTATGTTCAATTTTCTCAGATATCGTCATCTGTTCGATGTAATTGACATTCAAGTTAAATGATTGGATTAATTCAAATCTGAAGTGCATATCAGTTCTTCTTTCTAGTATTTCATGTCAATGACTTTTGTTATTACGTTTCCAATCTTCAATTTTATTTGTGTTTTGATTCTATGTCTTTTTCTTTTATAATAGATTGGAAGATTAATGCTGTAAATTTCATCTGATGTTGATAGAATATAATGCTATTCAGATCTTAATTCATAAAATTCATTTACGTTGAATCGCCTTTATTGTTAATCATAGCAGTTGAAAGTACTTAGATCGAAATATCTGTGTCAAAAATTTTATCCTAACGGCATTTTACTGTAGTCAAATTTTGCATATATGACATAAAAATGATATAATGAAATGCATATAACATTTAATTGACTTTGAAATGAATCAATAACAATATTCTTATTAACGAATACTCAGAACTTCTATTTGCATTATGAATACGATAGACCATCATTCAAATACCGGTACTTATGAACAAACTTACTCAGCTATTCAATCCTATACATGATATTTCCAGAGTTATTTGAGCAATGAGTATCGATTGTCATATAAGACATTCATACGATAGTTCGTAATATTGTTGTTATAGAAAGATTTAATCAATGCAATATAATACAGGCTTTGGAGGTAATGGAGTTGAATTGATGTCCAGATTTCTTGCACAACAGTTTTCAAGTCCCCGGCATTGGAAATACAATGTATCATTTATTCTTTGTTGGACACGAATTTTTATCATTTTCCACACGTTTTCAATTATGTTAATGTCTGGACTTTGAGGGAGCCACGATAATGTTGGAATATCATTTTCTGTCTTCCACTGATTTGACTGTAGGGACACATTGCATGGAGCATTGTCTTTCTGGAAAATGAAGGGATCGACAGAGAAATGTCTAGCATCACAGACCACAAGTTCTCATCTAAAATATGTATATATCCTTCACTGTTTAAGTTTCCTTTAATTGGTGTTAAAGTCCCCACTCCATGGTATGAGAAATGCACCCAAAACATGACAAAAAATCGTGGTCGGTCCAAAACATTCTGGTCGTAATCATTCTTCAATTTTACGCCACACATAAACTTTGTTGTTGTTTCCAATCTCTACCTTTGTCTCATCACTAAAAATGACTTTGTTTTCCATTTTTTCACGACAAAACCGTTTCTTTTTCTTGCAATTTACTGGGACAATCATGGCTTTCTTCGAAACTGCCGATCATCCCTGGGATCAATCTTTTTCTTCCGGCCACTTCTCCCATTGTTTTTTCTCTGATCCACGGTCGCGAAACCTCTTTCAGAATTTGTTGATGTCTCTCCCAGTCCTTCCTAGCAATGTCCCTATCTTATGCCCCGAATAGCCTTGTTCTGACAATCCTATACTCATTTTTGTCTTATGTGGCGCATAGAGAATCATTTATCATACCTGAAAAATTTTTAAATTAAAAATCAATTGTCCAAAAACAACTGAAGGTTTATCCGCTTACCCAAATTAATATTTGATAAGGAAATTTGGTAAAAAGTTATAGGTTTTGGTTTAAAAGTAAGTTCCAAAATGCCTAAAATTTTAGAACTTTTTTCTTGATTGGTGGAGATATTAACAACTTCCGATTAAGAAAATCAGTTCCTGTTTCTTGCACTTAAACCTAAATTTAATTCAAAAATAGCTACTTCCGCTTTACACCAGGACACTTCCGGTTAACAGTATTCGTAGTCGAATGTATTCCAACTCAATGTAAAAAAACATATGGCTTTATTATATACAAGTATGAGGTTATAGCAAAGGTCTAAATCTAGGATGTCAAATATACCTTTAACCTTGACCTCAAATTCAAGGTTATCGATCTTGGATTTTAAATCAAAAGACCATATGTCTCTATTAATTTTGTTTTGGATTTATTCTGCCAAATAGATTACTTAAAATATTTGAGAGACATAACTCCTATAAAAATTCATCAAAGCACTTTGACCTAACTTTATTGATGTCGTAACCAACACTTTGATAACAATCTATTGTCGATAACGATTCCTCATACGAATTCTGACGGTTAGCGATAATAAGTAAACTTTAAATCAGAATGTGACCTTGACTTTGACTTTTGACCTTCACATTGAATTCCTTGAACCAAGGACATCAATTGAAAAGACCCTAGATCTCAATCCCTTAATGTTCACGAGTTTCACTTATATATCCCATATGTCAAACACAAGAACTAAAATAAGCCTCATATAGAGTCACCAGATCGCTTCGGTCAAAATTGGACAGAACATTCTGAGGATTTGACAAGCAAATTGGAAACAAAAATTTGTCCATTTCTTTAAAGGTTGCGAAGGTGTAGTGATACAGCGTATTCACTTTTCAATATCATGTATCGAAAAATGCTTTCGATATCTTGCGAAATAAAACAAAATCGCGACACCAAAAAGTGGCGAAAGGGGAAAAAAACAAGAAAATAAACAGAATAATTTCAAAAGGTCTTTCCACTTTCCTCCTGAACATAAACACGCATGACACCAAATTCCATACGCAAGACACGTGTTTCTTGACCATTCGAGACCAGGAGTTTGGTTAATCCGGCATTGCAAAGTCTGAAACAGTTAAAAAGAGAAATCTAACAGCCTGATTTATGCTAAAAAATAATTTGAAAATAAATATTACAGACAGCAAACAACGACAACGACCGTATTAAAGACTCATAACATAAAACAGGCAAGTCTGACAACACAGAAACACAAGGTATCGATCGAAGAGTACTCGGAATTCAACTTATAAATAAACAATGTTTTCCCATACTAAAATAGCAAACCAGTAGACATTCAACGAATTAAGTGTTAAGACGTAATAAACAGTCTGAGAGTTTTGGTTTGGCGGTTCTATATAGGGCATGTTCCTCCGAAATCTGGATTGGAAACATACTGTTGCACTGTAATCTATTTTGTTGCATCCCTGACATCATTCCTGATGTCCATATCCAAGTTCCTTTTCTTTAAGTAGGCTTATTACTGAATTGTATGCAGCAAATTAAGTGTACAAAGAGGCACAACTCTTGATGTTTTAAAGAGTACTCACCCAGTTACGTTAACGGTGTTATTTAAACAGAAAACAAAATGTTAGCATTACACATACAAAGGGTGAAGAAAATCTGATTTTTTTTTAAAAAGGAACAAGTGAAAAAGTTTGAAACTCAAACATCAACTATTTTGACAACGTTGTCTAAGATATGAGTTTGTATAAAGTTAATATAAAAAAACAAAAGCCACACAATAAATAGTAAATTGACATCTACAATAAGACGTCAAGATGGACAATACGAAAAGGCGGAAAATATATTTTCTTAAATTCTTTAAAGTGGATTCATACTTCCATTAGATTCTTTATTTTTTTCATAATCTAGTTAATGAGATCGAAATTCAAGATTTTATAATTTCAATTCATTTGTACCAAAGACGTTACTGTATTCACTTATAAAGTAAATTCTTATGGAAATAATTAAAATAGCTAGAAAATAAAACAACGCCATTAAGGAAAGGACATATAAGTTATAACAACATAGTGAAAGATAACTGTCCCTGTTGTTATCAGTTTGTGTAAGAAAACTTGTTTTTGAAATGTTTATATCCACTTAAAGCTATTTGGAGATTAACAATTGGAGATTAACGATATGCATATACCAAACAAAAAAGAAACACATTTTTTTTAAAATATTGTAACTAATGTTTACAACTGGAATATAGATAGGAAAACATAGTGATTTTTTCTGGTGATCAATTATGTATAAAAGACCATGAGAACATGTTAATAAGAATTTTCTGAAAACGGCCTACAAATAATGATTAAAACAACAAACGAAAAACAAAAACTGCAAACAGCAACCAACGATAACTACTACTAAACAGGCTCCTTACTTGGGACAGGCACATACATAATGTGGCGGGGTTAGTCGTCTTTGTAAATCAGGTCGCTGTTTATCTCCGGTGCCCTTTATAGCTTACTGCATACGATATGGGTTGTGCTCATTGTCAAAGCTCGTGATGAAGTACCATATTGTTATTTACATCCTCGTCATTTGGTATCTGGTGGATAACTGTCTCATTGGCAATCATATCACATCTCCTTATTCATAGTTTTGGGCGCTCAACCCTCTCCTAAACTGGGACTATGTTGTATTAAGGATGTTCGCTTGTCATGTTTTGGGATTTTTTTTCAGATTTTCGGAATCCTCTGGTTTTATCCATTTGAATGCCTAAACAATTTTTGCCCATTGACCCCCATTTTTCTTTTTATAAATCTTTTACATGTATAATTATAAGCCTTCTGTAAAAGTCTTATAAAATCTTTGTTATTTTTTAATAGGTTTTAAGAACTTAAACTTGTCAATGATAAAGCTATGAAAAATCAAGAGAGAACATTTTCCCGCCAAAATTTCAATGGCTAATATCTCAAAAACAAGCACATTGACCTATATATTTTTTTTGCTTTTTTGGTTCCTTTATTAATCCCCTATCATTATATACTAGTGTTATGAAAAGCTTGTTATTTTGAAACTGAGTAGCGAACCTCCTTAAACAGCATAAAGTTAATAAAACAATGTTTTAGGATGCACTGTATTGAAACGAAAACACTTTTTATAATACCTTTCATTATAGCATGTAACCTATTCTATATACATTGACCCACCGCATAATCTACGTGTTAATAAATGTAAATGAACGTAAAATTGAAACAGCCTTCTTCAAAAACGTGTAAACATATAAATTACACTCATACCAGTAGGACTAAGATCCTGTCTGTCATATCTTCTGTGAATAACAATCAATTATGGATATGTCGGATTCTAATGATTATATGTTTAAGGATGCTAATCGCCGCGATGCTAACAGAAAGATCTGGATATGTGGTGCTGTGGTAATCATTGTAGGGTTTGTCATAGGCATATTGATTGGACGATTTGCGACATGTCCTGAGAAGAAAGAGGCTCCAAAACAGGACGGCACATTTCTACTGGATGTGTCAGATTCTATCATAAAAGATGGTGACCCCAAAATAAGTGAGGAGATAATAAATGGCATACGAGCAGACAATATCAGAGAATATCTAAGGTAGGTTTCCCTTACAATGAACAAAGCATAAAAATCGGTTCATTTCGATTACAAAAGGAAACGAAAACTATACTTAGTCTCACAGTATATTTTTTATTCAGATATTGTTTACGTTTTAATCAAAGTTAGGTGGTAAATGGTAAACAAGTCCAACTATAGGGAAGTAACATTTTTTCAAAAAACCTCTTAATTAAGGACTTTAATGCACCCACCTAACACACGGCTATATCATATATCATTCGAATGCTTATTATCTGTACTTTCTGTTTTTGACCGCTTGTAAAACAATCGTACGGTGCATTTTCTGTTAAATCAAGGTCAAAGGTCAAGAATAAACATTCCAAATTTTTACGATAGTTAAACAAAAAGGCATTTTTAGTTCTTGTACGATAAAATTTTCCAAAAGATTATATGAACCTTATATAACATGATACATTAATTCCAAATCAAACAGAAATTAAGAGGTAAGTTGCGCAATATTTCCCGAAAATTGGAATTCTTAACAAATCCTACAAAAATGAAAAAATGCTCTAAAAGCAAAATATATCTTGGGGGATCGATATTTGTATGCTCAAACATTAAATAAATGTATGGTTTGTAGGTCAAAGGCTTTTTTTTATAATTTTAAGATGCAATTATTAACTATTGTTCATTGAACAGCCTTCTATTGAAATGTCTGTGGTTGGCCAAAAATCTGGCATCTGCGAATAGCGATCATTTTGTGTTTCTATGTTTAGATAGCACATCGCCAATTGTCAATATCAGGGAGGAGAATAATTTTCCATATTAAAAGAAAAGGGTATTTTAAGTTCGAAAAGAAATATACGAGCTAATGGAGATAAAAATATGTTTTTTTTTTCGAAGTCAAACTTATTTACATTTTGAAGTCATGTTGAAATGCAAACATGACTTTGGGACTAAATCGGTGGCAAATTGAAATAAGTAACCATCGATTGGTAAAACTTGGTTGTCTTTGGCGTGATATAAACGGAACTAGATGCTGCTGCTTATTATTTTGTTTAAAAACGTGTTATACATGTTAAATATGTTAAGAAGTTTGATCTCGTTAATTATTCGAATGAAAGCTGTTTTGGGTGTTTTTAACATAAGCTTTTAAAACACAAATGCAGGTAATTGTGTATGTAAAAACATTCTTAGTAGTTGTGTTATTTAATAAATGAAAAATTGAATACCCTTCTTGACCTCATAAGATCATTCGCTGTTTTAGGTAGTGTTCGTTTTCATGCTGTGCTGTGTAGTGTGGACTGTTGTTCGTCTGTTAGGCTTTTATTTTATTTTGCTCATGGTTTTATCTAAATTTCTTTGGTTCATGGTTTGAGACTGTCCCTTTGATATCATTTTACTTTAAAGACATTATTTTTTGCCGGTATCTATGATGAGTTTATTTGCAGTAATGAAAATCGCAATAAGATCGCCTCACAGTAAAGTAAATAAGATTATACGCAATAAGACAATTATCCGCGAAAATAAGTTAATTTGATGACGGTGATATAACCAATACGTAATCATCATACATTTAACCACAATTTTTAAAACTTTTATTACTGAAAGAGAAGCGAAAGATATCAAAGGGACATTCAAACTCATTATTTGAAAACAAACTAACAAGCCGGGACAAAAAACGAAAAATCGACCAAAAGACAAGCAACAGTATACAAAACATAACATATAAAACTAAAGATTATGCATCACAGACCCCACAAACAACCAGAAGGGTAAGCAGATCCTGTTTCACATGTGGCACCCGTCTTGTGGCTCATGTAATTACTAACCCGGTGATAAGTCTAAGTCGGTAGGTGACATTCGAGGCAGAGAGGACAGTATTGTGGTTACGTCGATTGGAACATATCCGTCGTCATCTGTGAATCAGATATTCCATAACAGTCAACCAACTCGTAATGGCGTCCATAAAATTTTCGAAGGGATGATTTCAACGTCGCATTTTGAACTCTGGTTTAGTAGCTTCCTTGTGAGCAGCAATCCACTATCAATGATATCATGAAAGTAAATGCAAACTCTGGAATATCGTATCAACTGGGAGATATATACTCCATATGCAGGCTTTGCTCGAATGTTGCTACATAGAAATGGAAAGTTCACAATTAGGAAGCTGAAATCATCTCTTTTGTCGTAAATTTCGTTCTCATTCGACCTTCATCGTCGTTTTCTAGATGTATCTGTTGTGTCTTTTATTTATAATTTCGATTGGATATACGCGTTTCACATTATCGCAAACTTTGCATTATTCAGTGAGAGGACATCATCTATATAGTGGAAAGAGAAGTTTAAAGATAATGGTTGCTTCTTTTCTTTCGTCCTAAGAAGCTCTTGCATGAAGTCAGCCTCGTGTAAATAAAGGAACAAGTCATTCAAGCTATTCAGGAAGTCTAGTATATAAATAAAAGGTCTTTTCACTACATCAATGTTTACAATAAAATTACAAATCGAACAATAAGAAAAGTCGAAAGATGTTTATTTCAGTCTGGCAGTTACAATGCACATTGCAATGTCGCAGTTTCGCCCCCTTAATTTCAAGCAATAGTATGATGCTCGCATATATTTTTTTTACTTTGAATTTTTCACATTCTTCAGAATTTGTTTCTTCAATCTTATATTGACCACATACAATATATAAAAAGAAAAAAGTGCTTAAAAGCTGTGTTTCCGCAGATGGCGGTATTTTGGGCAACTGTATGAGTAATGATTTGCTGTTTGATTAGAAGTAAACATAATTATAGGAAATTGATGATGTCAAAAACTTCTAAATACTTATTACAGGGTTTTAATTAGTTTAAAGTGATTAGCAGTTGCATGAGAAACAAAAATTTTGGTTTTCACTCATTTTGTTAACTTTTACTCGAATTTCAGGAAACATGTGCTGTCTATCAAAAAAACGCTTTAAATATTTAATGCGTTTGACAAATGGCTATTAATCTCTCTGCTAAAAGTTTAGTTTGCTTGCATACATGAATTTACTATATAGAAGTCAGAATATGCAATCAAGCTGACATCTTGGAAAATATGCACTTATTCGTCCTTGACCTTTGATCTTGATTTGACGGAAATTGCACTGTACGATTTTTTTACGACATGGCAAAACAGATAGTACAAATGTTTAGCTTTCGAATGATATATAATTTAGCCGTGTGTTAGGTGGGTGCATTAAAAATTTAATTTTAAAGTCACTCCACTACTACGAGTAATAATTAGTTTAAGAACATAGAGATATAAACATGACTGAGCATAAAGACATTTTGAATAATAAATTTTGTGAATGTGTTGTATCTTTTTAATCCTTCATATATTTACATGTATAAACCACTAAACCTGCTGTTTAAATTCATAGCTGCATGTAAGTGTAAATGTAATGTTGAGATAGGAAAAGATCGTTTGTTAGACATTCCAGATAATCTGGGCAACTACAATAAAACATCAATTCAGTTGAGTGATAAAAAAGATTGTATATCAAGCTTTTTTCCTAGTTTCTAAACTTACGCCAAGATGTTGTTAAATGAAATTGGATACCCTGCATTTATCATGCTTTTCAATAACATATGATCAAATGGCCTGGGGGGGGTCCTTTCCTCCTAAATTATTGAAACTGCATTGACATTGATATCTTGGTGTAAATTATAAAAGGTCACCAGTGTCTGAGCAAAAAGTTGATGAACCAGGGTTATGTCAAAGAACGTCTCGTCCTTTTTCTAAAAAAAGTTCATCGGAAGATACCGAGACATTCTTGATAAATATTCCGTATCAACTTCATGAATAATACACGATGGTCTTGAAGTATAGATTCTAGGTACTGACATTGTTTATCATATTAATTACGTGTTATAGTGTTCTTTTATTTGTCTTTGTAAATTATTACTTTTACTGATTAGTCTTTTTTTTTGGTATTATCCCTTTGACGTGGCTCGGTACTTATACATTCCGTCATTGTGTTATTGTGCTATGGTAAATTTTGTATTCTTGTCTTTCGTTTTGCTTATGTGCTTTGTCTATATGCCTTTTGTTTTCTTTATTGACATATTTGTTTGTTTTTATAGTGATTAAGATTATAACACAATGTTGACTGCTGTACCCGTATTTTTGACATTTTTACCTATCATGTCTGTTTGCTTTGTTCACACATTGTTGTCAATATAATAGATTTTTATGCGACCGACTGTCATACATGTGAGAGGTTTAGCTAGCTATAAAACCAGGTTTAATCCACCGTTTCTACAAAAATGCCTGTACCAAGTCAGGAATATGACAGTTGTTATCCATTCGTTTGATGTGTTTGAGCTTTTGATTTTACCATTTGATTAGGGACTTTCCGTTTTGAATTTTCCTCTGAGTTCGGTATTTTTGTTATTTTACTTTTTAGATGATACACCCTTTCGGGTTTACGCCCCCAAGGTGCATCTAATACATACACCAACAAATCATTAAATGCAATTGCATATCATTCATTTATCATGCTTTTAACCTCAACATATGATCAAATTGCTGAAAGACAACTCCGTTTTTCCTTAATCATTGAAATCTATCATTTCCAATAACCATAATACCTCGGAGTAAATTAGATACACACAATTGGACTAACGTCCTAATGGTCATATCTAATACATATTCATATCCATGCCGATATTCAATATTATTGACGAATCACCTTGTATTTACTATTTGGGACGCAAATAAAGGCAACAGTAGCATATCGCTGTTTAATAGTCATAAATCGCTTAAACTGAAACAAATTCGGATCACAAACCAAAACAAAGGAAAACACATCAACTATAAGAGAAAAACAACGGAACAACATCAACACTGAACTGCTACAAAAACAAACGTCAACATACATAGAAACGGACTATTTGATAACAACTGCCATATTCCTGACTTGGTACAGGACATTTTAAGAAAAAATTGTGGGTTGAACCTTGTTTTATGGCTAGCCAAACCTCCCGTTTATATGGCAATGTAAAAAATACCGCTAAAATGACAACATTACGTGACAGGAATACAGTACATGCAAAACTGATAGATATAAAAGGTGAGATTGAGGGTAGGGGGAAATGAGGAAATGTAGCAAAAAATCAAAAGAGAAAACATAGTTTCAAGGAGAAATATGACAAAGAAGCTAAAGGATATTTTATTGTCTCTGGAACAGATACAAAAGGAAAAATATCTATTGCACGATAGTTGTAGGTTTCATAACGAGAGATAATTGGATATTGCTTGATTTCAATATAATAATATAAACAAGCTTTTGGCAAATTCATTATCATAATTTGAATGATTAAATAACATGCGATATATCCAATAATCACGAGTTGTGAATCCTTTTTCTCTAACAGTCAAAAGAAAATTATTGTGAAATATTTCGATTTCTCAAGCTTGACTTCAAATATAAGTCTGCTTATATACATGCAGGGACTTGTCCCTGAAAAAAAAAATCATTAACGTATATTTGTTATATTGTTTTCAGTGACAAGTGTCTATGCAGTTACAGTATTTAGAATATTGAGTCATGAACCCAGACCACTGTTATATCAGACGTTTTAAAACCTTTTGTGTTCTTCAGATTATATTCAAATTTGATAAAAAGATTATTTTCGGGAAAAATATGAAAGTAATTTGTATATTATTGAATAAACCACAAATATACGCTGCAAGGAGTCCGTTGTGACCTTTGAAAGTCACCATTAACCTAACAAATAGGCAATGTTAAAATGTCGCAGTGTCGTTACACGTTGCTTTATAAGCCTTCAAAATTAAAGAATTTTTGGCATCACATAATCATATCATACTTCGTTTCAATGTGATACGAGCAATATCTCTCCATACGGGAAATAAAATACAGGCCGCAACCATAAGAGAATAGGCTCATTTATTATTATATTGAAACGAGATAACCCGTGTTGCTATCATTTAAGCTATATCCACTACTCCCTTGTAATGAACGGTATAACTTGATTCTAAGTTTTCCATCAAATTATTCTAAATTTTTCCCACCCATATTTTATTGTTTCATTTACAAAACTTTCAAGTCGGGTGTGTATCGAATTAATGACTTTTATTGCAGTTGTTAAAATGAGGAATCACTTGTTATATAGAGGGGATGTTTGCTTTATTTTCAACACACACATATGACAAAGTAACATAGTAAAGAGACGTCGCAAATACTGGTGTTATGTCCTCTCCTTATTCTAAAATATGTATCAGTATTAATATAAAATTGTAATACTCACATGCGATATATAAAAAAAGCTTATTTTATACACTTTTTTTTGCAGTGCAGTGCCATGATAAGTTTATGAGAAATAATAGTCCAAATGTCGTGAAAATTGTAATTTGTGTCCTGTCCATCGTTACATGTTGCATGATACTGTTCGATATAAAACGAGTGTAATAAATTCTTTTCCCCAAAATAGCCCCATTTTGTTTCCCCGTTCATAAACACCATATCACCTTTATAGCGCAATATATGTTTTTCCTTCAAAGGCGGTTGGAGTAGAATAATATGGGAATCAGATGTCGCATGAGGTATGTCCCGCATCAGTTAATTTTGCCAAATTTAACGTTATATCAGATTTAGAGATAAAATTGCTAAATCGAAAATTATCGCAAGTATGATGTTTTTATACCAACGAAATGTACATTTACTGTACTTTTTCTCACGTTGAAAATTCAAACGAAACTCGTGTTACGATATTTGTATGAAATATATATAGATGTCCAAGGAATTGTCCCCTTAACACAAAATGTACGTTGTTGCTTTCATTCAACAAGATATATGACTAAGATTTATACAAGACTTGAAAAGTACGTATTGGTACATGTATGTTGATAGTTCGCTACTGAATACAAATGATATTAATAAACAGTTTTTCCAATCCAATGTCCCCGAGTTCATTTTTAACGTTTTGAACGTCGAGACGCGTGAATAATTATAAAGCACTGGTGGTAATACAAATGCATGATTTACAAAAAACTTCCTTAAGTTTAGAAAAGTTAAAACAATGACTCCAATTGTGAAACCATTTTCATGTTTTACATATGATGTGTGTGTATCGAAAAAGCCTTGAAGAATGCTTAAATCAACTCAGATCTAGTATAATTCGTATTCACACCACGGAAAGATGCAAACTTGTAACAAGTAAAACGTCTATGTCATTTGGTTTTTGGTGGAGAGTTGTATTATTGGCGATCATACCAAATCTTTTTATCTTTCTAAAACGGCCATTATACCTGCTGTTTCAGTTGCTTTTTTCTTTTCCGAAATTGACGGAAACAATGACCTTTTTTAACCAGTGTCATAACGTTTACACATTTAAGAAAGTCTCCATGATTACATGTAGATAATAACCAAAGTCTGTATATAGCGCATTATACTTCAAACAGTATACAATTGCTTTAATTGGAAAAAGAAACGTTAAATAAATACATGTACTTTGAATAATAAAAGGTGCTTTGAGAACAAAATTCCCTTGAGCTTTACACGAATGCTTAATCAGATCTCTTGATACATGTGTTCAAATGTTATATAAAATGATTTGAGCGAAGATGCCAAAAAGAGTGAATCCATGTCGATGATGATGTATAAAAAACCCAATTTTATACATACAGATTACAGCGCTTTAACGCTAAAAATTGTTTTATGGTGAATAGCATTTAAATAATTGAACTTCATCAAAACATGCATCAGTCTCATTTATAACAGCGCGATATAGAAATTGTAATACAATGCAAGACACAATTTCAAAATCACTCGAGCTTACCTTACTCAGGTTATGAAGAGTTCGAAATACTCCTTTACATGTATACATAGAATTTTTAACTTGTCTTTTCTATATAAACGAGGCTAAATTATAAATATCCCCTGGAGTTTTATGCGCTTAACAACATTACATACCTATTAAGAATAACATAAATAAAGGCAACAGTAGTTAACCGCTGTTCAATAGTCATAATTCGATTAAGCAAAAACAAATCCAGGCAATAAACTAAAACCGAGGGAAACACATCAACTATAAGAGGAAATCAACGGAACAACAGAAACACTGAACTAAAACAAAAGTAAACGCCAACATACATAGAAACGGACTGTCTGATAACAACTGCCATATTCCTGACTTGGTACAGGACATTTTAAGAAACAATGGTGGGTTGAACATGGTTATATGGCTAGCCAAACCTCCCGCTTATATAGCTATGTTAAAAATACCGCTAAAATGACAACACTACGTGACAGAAATACAGTACAAACAAACCCATGAACACTCAGCACAGAGAAATACATAAATAAATGATATAAAAGAACATTACAACATGTAAACCGCAGAATAACGACGGAAACAGCCCATGAATTTACGACAGCACACCAGGACACCACAAACGAAATATAAACTGCGTGTCATATGAATGGATCAACGTCAAAAAAAGTGACGTCATTTTGTGGCGTTTATATTATCACAGGTAAATTTCTAAAAAATTTTTTTTTTTATTTAGAGACACGTACAAGAATATTAAATTGGGATTGAGTTTGTAATGGTGTTATTTTATGTATTTTCTTACCATGACAAGCATATGGAATTGTGTTTGTAATGGTGTTATTATTAGTAATTTCTAACCATGTCGGTTTTTTTTTCTAAATTAAAACTGTGTGTAAACAAAACAATCCTGTACATATAGTTGCTTTAAACTTTAAATCATATAAATGAAGTAGCTGATAAACGGTACTAGTTTTGCTGCGCCAGATGCGCATTTCGACAGTCAATGTGTCGTCAGTGATGCTCAAGGCCAAAATAGTTGAAAACCCAAAGCTTATCAAAAAGATGAGAGCTATAAACCAAAAAGGACACAAAAGTATAGCTAAAGCCAGGGAATAATAGCTTTGCATGAGGAAGATATATTCCTTAATTTAAAATAATTTCCAAAATTTTGTAACAGAAATTTTAATAACACAAAACATGCACAATTCGAAGTAAAAAATTAAAGGTCTTTTAATTACTAGAAATTTTTTATTTCTAAAACTTGCCTTTGCCAAAAAGGTCCCAAAGCAACTTGGGTAATATCCTTCATCTTAAATCAGTTCACTCGAAAATACCTACTTACTTTAAAGATCATTTCTGATACCTTTACCAGATCAATTGCAACTTGGCTAAAATTTTCAATAACAAACACATGTTGCATGATCTCATTATTAACGACTTCAAGTCTAAACCTGTTGATTGCACTTGTGTTCGTTCTCCATTCATATATAATCCAACTGATTACGTTACTACTGATGACCTGAACATTGTCATCAAAACTCACCAAAACTCATCTGCGAAATATGTTGAAGAACGTGATCTTCCTTTACTATATTGGATACCTTAAAGTCATTAGTGTCCTTAAAAAAACGTTATATTGCTGGGTCTTCCAAGTGCTCCACGAAAACCTTTTAAAATTTTTAACATCAATTTTATCAGCAATCAAGCCGGACTTTAAAGTTATTGTGAAACTACCTACTCTAGGGGCGGCGTAAATCAGATGTGGATACTAAACAATTCTAAATATCTGTTAGAGTACATACAATCTAAGTCTCTTTCCTCTTGCAATAGTATTAAAACATTTGACTTTTGTACTCTAACACACGTATACTCCATTCCAAACTGAAATACAAATTTAAAGAATTGGCCCTGCTTTGTTTTATATCATTTAACTTTAATTTCCGCTATATAGATGATGACCTCTCACTAATAATTTAAAGTTTAATCACTATGTTGAACGCATCTACTCCATCAAAATTTAAATAAAACAAACAACAGATACAGTTATATCTGCCTCGTATCTTGACTTACATCTAGAAGTTGACGATGTGGTCGGTTGAGAACAAAACTTTACGGCAAAAGAGATGATTTTATCTTCACAATTGTGTTTCCATTTCTGTGTAGCAACATTCCAGCAGCGCTGGAATATATATAGAGTTTTAAATGGTGAAGTTGAAATCATCCTAAAGGACGCCGTCACGAGTTGGTTGACCGTTATGAAATATCTGTTTCACAGATGACGACGGATATGTTCCAATTTTCCTAACAGCAATCCCGTCTTCTTTTTTTCGAATGTAACCTACCGAATTAGACTTATCACCGAGTTTGTACTTACATGAGAAAGACACGGGGGCAGATGTACAGCAGAATCTAATTACCTGTCCGGAGCACCTGAGATCACCCACGGATTTTGGTGGGGTTCGTGTTGCTCAGTCTTTAGTTTACTTTGTTGTGTTTTGTATTCTGTTGTTTGTCTTTTGGTCGCTTTTTTTTCTTGCAATGGCTTTGTCAGTTTGTGATTTATGAGTTTTTAATGTCCCTTTGGTATCTTTCTTTTCTCTTTTGAATTTGATTGCAGCAAAATATGCACACACCAATCTGGCGATTCTACCATCTCTTTAAATATATATATATCTTTTAGTTTGATCTATTGTTGTACAGTTTCACAAATGTCCAGACTCTTAGGTTAGAAGGAACAAGAGCACATTTAATAGGAAATGTGTATGTATCGGATACCCTGTGTTTGAAAACTATATCGCCTTTAAGAACCCTGACCTTCCGGCCACCGCCCACTTCCCTGTCTTGTCTTATTATCTTTTGGTGAAATAAACCTACAGCTTCATTATTTACTTGAATATATATCAAAGGGAAGCACACACATTTTCTTCATTTAGTATTGGACATATGTGCCAATTGAATTTCAGATAAAATGATTCGACTTTTAAGTTCAATCATGGGAAATTATAGATTCGTTTTATGGTCTAGAACGATAATATGAACCAGATAGCATTTTATACAAATACACCCCTGGTATATAAACTATATGAACTCATTGCTTATTTGCATTTTCATACAGATGCATATTGCGCATGAGCATATTTACATGCGTGTACAAAATTTCACTACTACATGTATATGTGAACAGGCTTACTATTCCATGGTTTTCAAATATGCCTAAATGTATTTTTAATCAGGAAAGTTGTATATTATAAGATCTTATATTGTAGAAGAGGAGCGAAAGATACCAAAGGGACATTCAAACTGATAAGTCGAAAATAAACTGACAACGCCATGGCTAAAAAAGAAAAAGACAAACAGACAAGCAATAGTATACAAAACACAACATAGAAAACTAAAGACTGGGCAACACGAACCCCACCAAAAACAGGGTGTGATCTCAGGTGCTCCGGAAGGGTAAGCAGATCCTGCTCCACATGTGGCACCCGTCGTGTTGCTCATGTTAGTACAAACCCGGTAATAAGTCTAATTCGGTAGGTCACATTCGGGAAAGGGGACGGGATTGTAGTTACGACATTAGGGACATATCCGCTATCATCTGTGAAACGGATATTCCGTAACGGTCAACCAACTCGTGATGGCGTCCGTAAAATTTACGAAGGGATGATTTCAATTTCACCACTTGGAACTCTTGGTTTAATAGCTTATTGTGAGCAACAACTCTCTATCAAGGAAATCATGATAGGAAATACAAGTGGAGTATCGTATCAACTGGGAGATATATACTCCGTTTGCAGGCGCTGCTGGAATGTTGCTACATAAAAATGGAAAGTTCACAATTGGGAAGCTGAAATCATATCTTTTGTCATAAAGTTTTGTTTTCAACCGACCCTCATTGTCAATTTCTAGATGTAAGTCAAGATATGAGGGAGACTTAACTGTATCTGTTGTATCCTTTATCTCAAGTTCGATGGGATAGATGCGTTCAATATAGTCACCAAATTTTGAATTATTTAGTGAGAGAACATCATAGATGTAGCGAAAAGTAAAATTAAAGGATACTGCTAACTTCTTTTCTTTCTTCCTAAGAAGTTCCTGTATGATGTCAGCCTGATATGTATGAAGGAACAGAAGAGAGGCACAATTGGTTCCCATGGGAATGCCAATTGTTGTTAAAAAAAACGTCCTCTAAACGTAACAAATATGTTGTCAATCAAGAAATCAAGCATCTTGATAATGTCAGTTTCAGAGAATTTTTTGTTAGAATCAGAGTGATTTTTTACAAAGTAGGATTTATCCCTCCCTAAGACCAGATACTTGTATCTACGTTGGCCATTCTTTTTTATGAAACAAAGCAGGGGCAACTCTTTCAATTTGTCTTTTTGTTTGGAATTGGGAATACTTGTGTAAAGTGTAGAAAAGTCAACTGTTTTAATACTATTGCAAGATGAAAGAGTCTTAGATTGTATGTACTCTAAAAGATCTTTGGAATTTTTCAGTATCCACATCTGATTCACGCCACCTCTTGAATAGGTAGTTTCATAATAACTTAGAAGCCCGGCTTTGATTGCTGATAAAATTGATGTTAATAATTTAGAAAGAGGTTTCGTGGAGCACTTGGAAGACCCAGCAATATACCGTTGTTTGTAAGGACACTTATGTAGTTTAGGTATCCAATTCAGTGATGGAAGTTCCAGTTCTTCATCTTTGGTTGAAATTCCAAAGGAACATAGAACAGACCTATGCTTATCCAGGATTTCCTCTTTAGTAAGTGTCGTTGGGGTATATGTTGAGTTTCCAAGTGAATTGTCAATACCTAATTCATTTACCAAGCAGTTTATGTTCGAAAATATCACATAATACTATTACCGTATCTTCCCTGTTATTCCAGAGACCTATCAGAAAATCCTCACCTTGCTGGCACTCCCGCCGACTGGGAACAAGCCGACCAGTTACGAAAGTTTTGGACAGACAATGGGTTGGACGAGGTATTTATCAGTGAATATGACGTGTTGCTGTCATATCCTAATACAACAGACGAAGATAATATGAACCAGATACAGATCGTCGACAATAGTACCGGCGATATCATCCATAAATCACCATTATATGAGGATATATTGGATGAATCGGAAAACAAGTCCAATGTTGTTCCACCTTTTAAGGCTTACTCTAAACCAGGAACTGTTGAATCGATAAGAATGGTCAATAAAACATTGAACTGAACTTCAATGTTAATTTTTGCATATTTGATTGAGTTTTTTTTGTAGGTTTAGTGATGTTGTGACATATAAAAGCACATGCAAGAATCGTTAAAGGGTAAAGATCATATTAAACTTGTAAAATTACATTATCACTACAGATTATTGAAATGTCAAACATTTTAATCTTCGTGTAATAGTATAAAACAGTTGACATCCGACTCCATGTAATTTTTTAAATTTTAGTCCAATTAAAGAATAAGTCAGTTTTAATTCATAAAAAAATGCAATCATAAGAAGTAACACATCATTATTTGTGAAAAATTACTCTGATACTAGTAAACGTTCGATGAAATTGTTATTACCCGTCTTTTTTGTAAGAACCAACTTGATAACATCCCTTCTTTGTTTCTGATATTCGTCAAGATACGGTCATCCTCAGTAAATTAACTGTTCATGAAATGTTAAAATCTTTCGAAACACTGAAGACTTTTCTACAACTGATAGATATAGGAAGATGTGGTGTGAGTGCCAATGAGACAACTCTCCATCCAAATAACAATTTATAAAAGTAAACCATTATAGGTCAATGTACGGCCTTCAACACGGAGCCTTGGCTCACACCGAACAACAAGCTATAAAGGGCCCCAAAATTACTAGTGTAAAACCATTCAAACGGGAAAACCAACGGTCTAGTCTATATAAAAAACGAGAAACGAGAAACACGTATAAATTACATAAACAAACGACAACTACTGTACATCAGATTCCTGACTTAGGACAGGTGCAAACATTTGCAGCGGGATTAAACGTTTTAATGGTACCAAACCTTCTACCTCTTTTCTGAAACAATAGTATAACATCACAACATAGATCCGAGTCCGATGTCACACGATAAAATATCAATTGGAAGGCTTAACTCAATCAAAAACGAAAATTAACACACTATGAACGAATAAATTCGATTATGTGATACCTGAAAGTAAATACATAGTTAATAAAATACTAGGGACAAACATTCAAGGCATAAAAAGCAAACAAACAAGTCCAAACAAAGCCATGGCAAGACACCACCGCGAAATATTAAACCCTTAGAAAATAATAACTTTAGAAAAACCGGTTTCATAATATATACAGGTAAATGAAAAATAACTTTGTCGTTTTAGGTATACTACTTTATAAAGAATCTATATAAAATCTTCCGATAACTAGGAATACCAAGTTGAGTATATATAGATATCATAAGCCTGATTTGAGTTAACTTTTAAATTTTTGGTTTGCAATGCTCTTCATTCCTCAAATTGATTTTGCCTATCTATTGTTATGGTTCGAGCACCACTGACTAATCTTGTGAAGGCGAAACGCTCGTCTGTCATGCAAATTTAGAATCCTACGATCAATTACACAAAAAATCTTAAGAGAAATGAACATTACAGTATAACTAACGATCAATTTTTGTCGTAAGATTTTCTGTGAAAAGAACCCCTGGTACCTTTGATGAATTTTTACTACCGTTAGTTCGATACCACTACTGGTGGACGTTTCGTCTCCGAGAGTAACAATAGCCCAGTATTCAGCGTTCCTGTGCTTACATGAATTTATCACTGAGAAATGATCATTATTTTGTAAATAAACTGCTGATTAAATGCTAGAATCTTTCGAAGCATGGGTTTTCTACCTCCAAGTATAGACAACCTTAGCCACATTTTTATTTTTTATAATTTTTGGTTTTCAATGCTTGTTAACTTTGTTTTTGATTTGGCCTTCCATTGATTTATTTAAATGCCACTGATGAGTCTTGCGAAGACAATACGCTCGCATCTGGCTTACTTTATAATAATGAGTCTGGTATCTTTGATGAGTTTTACCATTGTGTCGATGCCACTAATGGTAGACGTCTAGTTCTCGAGAGTCTCACCAGTCTACTAGTCAACACTACTGTGCTGACATGAATTATTAATGAACTGTTCAACAAATGTTGAAAAGCATTTTTTACCACAGGTATGGATGACGGATTCAAAATTTCGTACATTTTGAATTGTTTTTTTTCAGTTTTCTTCAACTTTGTTATTGATATGGCATTCCTTCTATTTTCATTCGAAAACAACCCGTGAGTCTGAGATGCAATGCACGCTTTGTGTAAACATTTATACGCCTGGTATCTTTGATGAAGTTATATTACATCAGTGATATGATTTTTCGTTGTATTCTTAGCAACAAGACTGGTTCCCCTAGTAGACTGGTATTGATTACCCTTCAGGATCACATGAGTTCAACTACTCTTTTTGGAGGGTTTGTGCTTCTCGATTTCAAATTTTCTTTGCAGATTTGTGTGTAATGTTGTGGTGTTTCGTATTTTGGTCTGGTCGTGGTGCTTACTCTGTCTTTTTTCGATTTCTGTTTTGTTTTGCCCCCTTGATATCTTATTACGCCTTTTGCGTATATGATTGATGGGATATAACGGGTATATGTCAATGAGACAGCCATACAACAATACAAAAACAACATATATCTAGGGTTCATTCAGCTTTTTTAACTATTCATTTCAAAATACGAATTATAAGTTACAGATTCTGATAAGTGTTCGAAAAGGGATCTGTGTCCTACAGATATCTAGGTGAAATAGCAATTACATTTCAGCCGAGTTTTCAATCACCCAGAAAAGTAAAAATAAATAAGGATACCCGTGTTTAATTCTCAAACAATAGATGAATTTTAATTGGATAAAAAAGATTTTGAACACCTATGGGTTTTAATAGACATTGCCATTAGTAAACACTGATTGCTTACCCTTCCGTGAACCATTTAATCATCTTAGTTTTAAGTAGAATTTTGTGGACTGTTGATAGTCGTTTTGTTTTGTTGTTTTCTTTCGACATCGACATAATGCTTTTGGTTTCCCTTTAAATTTCATAATTTTCCTCCGTCTTGAAGCAGCAAAGTATGCTATACCATGCGTATCATTTGCACTCGAATCTCCTAACTTCATTTTTTCTCAAACGTAATTTATCACTAGACTAATACTCAGTATAAGTTTATTCGTTTCTGTAAATTCTGTTTCAGTTTTTGGAGGAATTGAAGATGAGAAAGGAACGATACAATATGAAACGTTAAACTGATTTTGTTATTCTAGGCAGATTATGCAGATTTTGGTAGATTATTGATTTTTTCGTAATTACTATAATTTTTTATAATAACTTTTTGTCCGCACAGTATTGGACACTGTTACGTGGTTTTTGTCCGCACAGTATTGAACACTGTTGCGTGGTTTTTGTCCGCACAGTATTGGACACTGTTGTGTGGTTTTGTTCACATAGTATTGGACACTGTTGCGGGGTTTTTGTCCACACAGTATTGGACACTGTTGCGTGGTTTTTGTCCGCATAGTATTGGACACTGCTGTATGGTTTTTGTCCGCATAGTATTGGACACTGTTGCGTGGTTTTTGTTTCATAGTATTGGACACTGTTGCGGGGTTTTTGTCCACACAGTATTGGACACTGTTGCGTGGTTTTTGTCCGCATAGTATTGGACACTGTGTGTGTTTTTTGTCCGTATAGTATTGGACACTATGCGTAGTTTTTGTTGCATAGTATTGGACACTAAGCGTGGTTTTTGTTGCACAGTATTGGACACTGTTGCTTAATTTTGTATACGGAATGTAATGAAATCCGTTTGCGGTAACTTGTGAAAGTGATGTACCGAGAGTGCCTGTGTGTCTAACATTTCTCTATGCGAGCCTTCGAATCATATATTTGGTAAATTTTATATTATGTAGATATTCGCCTAGAACGCAATTATAATATTATAAACAATAGATCGATTTACTAGTATATTTTCATTTACCAAGACTACGCATCACTGGATTATCTGCCGTCAAATTGTCAATGTGACCTGACCTGAAAGTTTCGTTATACTCGACCGCCATGGCAATATTAAAAGATACAATGAAAGCATTAAAAGATGCATTGAAAGTGCAAACTTCAGTAACATGAAAATTACTTTTGTATAGCTTTTTGACTATACTTCAAATTCATGACAAAACTATCTTTGTTTTTTCAGGATCAGTTAATTTATGTTAATTATGGAAGAGTTGAGGATTATACTCATATAGACAGTTTGAAAATGAATGTATCCGGAAAGATTGTTATTGCAAGATATGGGAAGATATTTCGTGGAGATAAAGTAAGAACCCGTGTAACGTATATTGAATCTGAATACAGTGTAAATAAAATGGATATGGGAAAAAGGGTAACTGAAACAGCAACCCAACAATAAACAATATTATACGTTCGACATTCATTTCTGAGCTTCAATTCACAACAAATAGGTTACAGACCCACAAAATATCAAGCGGTAAAACACTGACCGCCGCATATATATTTGCTTTCTTAATGCGGTGTCTTTAAGGTTCATTCTAGGTTTGGAAAAAGAGGTAAAAAGGTAAGAAATGCATATGAGGTTTGTTTAATCATAAAAATAGTATCAAACTTTTACATCCTTGTGGTCTGTGTTTAAAAACTCAATCTTAAAAATGCTTCAGTCCAGTGTGAGATCTAGCGTTGCATGTAAGATTTCCATAAACACCCTATTATCATTTTTTTTTTTCCATTATTATAGAAAACTTTAAATATAAGTAAGAAGATGTGGCATGAGTGCCAATGAGACAACCCTCCATCCAAGTCACAATGTGTAAAAAGTAAACAATTATAGGTCAAAGTACGGCCTTCAACACGGAGCCTTTGCTCACACGGAACAACAAGCTATAAAGGGCCCCAAAATGACTAGTGTGAAACAATTCAAACAGGAAAACCAACGGTCTAATCTATATAAAAAACGAGAAACACTTATGAACCACACCAACAAACGACAACCACTGAACAACAGGCTCCTGACTTAGGACAGGTAAGTCTTGTACAGTTTTGAAAACTAGTATCGCAAATATATCATTATGTATGGATTTGTTTTATCATGAAAGAAACCACTTGCAAATTTAGCTGGGATATTTTAAAGCCTTTATGATACTTAAATCCTATTTTGCACATTTTCTTTTTATATTGTAGGCAAATCTAGCTTATATGCATGGGGCCATAGGAATTATATTATACTCGGATCCAGCAGACTATGCTATGGGACAAAAAATGGGTTCACAAGTATATCCTTATGACTGGTGGCTCCCAGCCTCAGGGGCACAACGCGGAACAATATTTCTGAGATCTGGGGATCCTTTAACACCTGGGTATCCAGCAACAGGTACCGACCTATTTTGCCATCAGAAGTTAAAAGTGTTTCATCACTCCAAAATTGTGCCATATATTTCATATCAAAACTCATTTTAAAACATGTTCTTATGTTATTTATTGTCTGATTATTGAAATTTTACAAGTAAATACAGAAATTATCGTAGTTCCTTTATCTGTTGTTTTTAAATTTCAAGGTATTTGTATATTACTAGGTTTTTTTTCAAAACTATGGGTATTAAGTATCTATATGGAGAAATGGCACTAAATTTCAATACTTGTATTTAACTAATTATTTTTTAGTAATGACATATCACAAAAATAGTTCATAACAACCATAAAAACGGTAAACATTTAAGAATCCAAAATGAAATGAATTTTTGACAATTTTCTACCTTTAAAGACTTATATGACACCCTTCTATATACGGGGTTTTGTTTTGCTTTATTAGAGACTGCATACCGTCTAGGAGAGGATGAACCAGAAGCTGGCTTACCAAAAATTATAACACACCCTGTTGGGTATGGCGTCGCTGAAAAAATACTGCAGTAAGTTCGACCTTTGTATTATACTTATTCTGTTTTTGATCTATACCAACTGAAGTTTTATAACGTTCAGATAAATACGTATTAGTTATACAATTAAAAAAAATGCTAGACACAAAATATTAATCCAGAAAGGATGTATCAGTTGACAATATGCACAGTACCCCCAAACAGACTTATGTATACAATATGTCTCTGCCCCGGACAATATATTTTATTGAAATCTATTTTTGCAGTCAACCCGAATCGCATGCCCCATTCATACGTATTGTTTTCTTCTGAGAATTCTATATAGACGCATTCCTAGCACTGGTGATGGACTAGGTAGCTAGCCCCTGATAGCATAATCAGATAAGTAGTCAATCTTCGGTACTGCTATGATCTATGACCTATCTTTCTTAAATTCACCTTGACAAATTAAGAAATTATTAAGAAACTCCCTCAGGCAAAGTTGACCTAAGATGGATTTGTCTATTCACTTTATGTCCTTTTTGATCATATAACTCCTCATGAATTGAAGTACTAATGATATAGCTTTAGCTTTTATATGTTTGTGTTTGTATTGAAGAACAATGATATAGCTTTAACTTTTATATGTTTGTGTTTGACCGTTTCTGATGATGGATAATCCAGACAAGCGCTTCGGATGCACCAAATATTTACAATATTATTTTAATTATCCCTAAAACATATGTCTTGTCGCGCTATTTATTACAGTATTTGTTGGAACTCTTGATCTAATATAATGTAAAATGTGTTCATATCACCCCGGCAGCTATGTTATTTCACTCACAGATGTAGCTTAATCGACATCTAGCAAAGACGGACTCTAGAATATCATACTGTGATGAAAATCACCAATAAAAAGCACATTTCCTTTGCATTTGTTTTTCCCTTGTGTGCATGTAGCAATTTTGTGTAATGAATTGATACATCATATCCTGTATTTTTCTATTAATAAATCTAGGAGTTATACTGCGGACCTCAATGATAGTGGAATCATGCATATATCTAGCTCAACATCGCCACATCTGAACAAGTTTTGAACACTTCAATAGACACAATAACATTCCTACATGAACCTTAAGAAACAACAAAAAGTTGAGGTTCCTGACTAGGGACAGGCACATGATCATGTATAGCAAGTTAAAATATCATTTTTGTTAATACTTCCTCGTCCCTTTCTTATCTTATTCAGTAAAGTAGGAAAACAATATAGAAAAACGAACAATCGATTCAAAATCTTTTCTCAATAAATTCCGTTTTACAGACGATAAGAACAGAGATACAAGAAAACAGTCATTTATTTACACTATTAAACAATGTTGGTAGTCACTAAGAACGAAATACTACCTTTTTCACTGATATATTTCCACAATCTGATATCGATCGATGTACTTTGAAGTAGATTTTATTAATCAACGTCATAAACAACACAGTAAAAATGGCAAAGAGTATAAATCAAGGCACAGAACTATGAGAGAACAGAAAAGTCAATAATACTATTTTAGTTGTGTTTAAACTGCAAAAAGGTGAAAAATACAACAAACAAATAATTCAACAGCAATAAGGAAGAAAAACTCATCAAAGATACCAGGCTTAAAATTTTGCACGCCAGACGCGCGTTTCGTGTACACCAGACACATTAGTGTCTCTAATCAAAACAGTCGGAAGACCAAATTAAGTATTCAAAACATAAAATTATATAAAAAAATGAGCCAAATACTACTAGACAATCTATGCTTGTGGTAGAAATAAACAGGTAAATTTACAGAAAATGAAAAAAATATCAATGATATGTTATGTAGACACAAAGGTGCTGCAGACTCGGCGGTGATACCCTTGTTACCAGTAGTTACATCGACCCTGTTGTTGTAAAATCTTATCACCAAGATACCAATCAAATATAATTAGAAATCATTCTTTTTAATGAAATATATTATTTTAAGCGGATAAGCGGAACAAGCAGGAAGCTTATTCTTACAACATTTGATTTATAGTAAAGTGTATTACCGTTTAAAACTGTGTTTGCATATGCTGTAAATTTTTCAAAACTAATGTATCATAATTTAACTCTCCCTATTCAAAACAAATACACAGTTTTTTGAAAATCTAAAAACAATTGTATGATTTGAATGAATGATAGACATTACAGTTTGATTACAGACAGATGACTGGTGATAATGTTACATCGGAGTGGGAAGGTGCGGTACCTAACGTCACTTACAGATATGGTGGACAGTTGAGTAATTCAACATGGTAACAAGTTTTATAGAATAATAATTTTTTGCGCTTTGAAATTTAAATTTTAGTATATTTATAGAGATTGGTCGTGTATATATGTACTTGAAACTTAATTTTTCTAAAGTATTATGCTGAAATCAGCGTCCGCAATCAGACTTGTCTGTGTATAGGATAAGAGAAAGATACCAAGGGACACCAAAATGTCAATAGGTTGTTGCATAATATTTGTATATACCAAAACGAACGCCCCACAACAATACAAGTTTTGTTATAGTGCCTTTCACAGTTTGGCATAATTCAACATACGTATTTAATTTATCGTCCCAAAGTATTATATTTTTGTAATACAGAAAGGCGACAGTCGTTTTCCAATGTTCAAATCTCGAAAATTGATTGGGTATAGACAAATCAAGGTAACAAACAAAATCCGAGGGAATCACATGAACTCTACAAAGAGTGAACCCGGGTGCGTCGACAGGGAAATAATAACACTGATATCACATAATACAAATATAAAAGAATCAAAACTACGCTTGTTAACCTGTCCAAATGTATGATACTACTCATATGAAAATGTGACTGCATGTGACTGCATGAAAGATTTACAATTTAAAAAAAAGAAATGTTTCTATATTATAGTTCAGTATAAATCAATTAATGAATAAATGTTTTCGCAGGTTATTCTTATCATATATTTTTTTCAGGAAAGTCAAAATGAGAATATCTACAGCAAATAAAAGAGTCAAAACTTACGATGTAATAGGAATAATAAAGGGAGCTATTGAACCAGGTATACAGTGTTTTATCGGATTATTTTCAAATTCGTACATCATATATGATTTCATTGTTTTACACATGTATTTTACCTTGTTTCTATAAAATCGGTGAAAACATATTCTGTTATTAACAAATATTGTGTATGTTATAAGACAGATACGTACTTTTGGGTAACCATAGAGACGCTTGGGTGTTTGGTGCAATTGATCCTTCTAGTGGTACAGCTGTAATGAAGGAGGTGTCACGTGTCATGGGACAACTGGTAAAAAGTAGTAAGTCAGTTTTTCTTATTATCTGCAATCGTTTCTGTCTAAGATTATACTGTTTGATGCAAAAAAGTATTTGAATATTTTGACCATTTATAAAGATGTGCAGTTCTTTAACGAAACAAAAATATAGCGTTTGAACTACAGTTGTGTTTTCCATTATATGATACTTTGTAAGTTACTTTTTACCAGATTTCAACACGAATAACAAAATATATATTTTATGAATGGTTGTCACCGTTTTTCTTCTTCTCTGAAATAGTCAGGGATTTGTCCGTTCTTTCTACTTGCGGCTTCAGTTAACCCTTGAGCATTTTCTTACTTTTCTTGCAGTTAATATAAAATGAGTATATACCGTTTTCAGACAAATGGCGACCACGTCGGTCGATAATATTTTGTAGCTGGGGAGCAGAAGAATATTTTTTAGTTGGTTCTGTAGAATGGGTTGAGGTATGTTTACTTAATAAAGGCAACAGTAGTATACCGCTGTTCAAAAGTCATAAATCGATTGAGAGAAAACAAATCCGGGTTACAAACTAAAACCGAGGGAAACACATCAACTATAAGAGGAAAACAACGAAATAACAGAACACAGAAGTGCAACAAAAAACAAACAACAATGCAACATTCATAGAAACGAACTATTTGATAACAACTGCCATATTCCTGACTTGGTACAGGACATTTTAAGAAAAAATTGTGGATTGAACCTGGTTTTGTGGCTAGCCAAACCTCCGCGCTTGATGGCAATGTTAAATATACCGCTAAAATGACAACATTTCATGACGGGAACAGAGTACAAATAAATGCAAAAACATCAAAGACAGAGAAATACATAAATAAATAATATAATAGTACATTTCGACATGTTAACCACACAATAACAACGAATAACTAAAACTACTTAACTGTGATGATCTGTATTTTACGTCATGTTATTTTATCAGAATACTAGTCATGTGACCAAAAAGAAACACAGAAACAAATTAACACGCACATGCAGATCTTCTGAACAGAAATATAAGACCAAAGAGAGGTAAAAAGAAAATAATAAAATGACAGAAAACACCAAAGCTTCAAGTAAAATGTAAAGACAAACAGAATGAATGTTAGGAGATGGGAAACACATCAATAATACAGTAATCCAACGATACCGTGAAATAACAAAAAGACGTGTATACAATATATCAATAAAGCTCTTACTCGTCCCGAGTCTAAAACAATTGCGAATACACATGCTGGAATTGATCAAAGATATGCTATCAACACAAAATAAGGTAAGTCATTAAACTTGAGACAGCAACAAAACATCACAAATATCCAACGAAATCCTAGGATGAACATAAATGCTTCAAACTAAACATATATGTGTTTCTTTGGATTTTATTTTGGTGTTTATTTCAGCAATATGTAAAAAATCTAGCGGAGAGATCACTTGCTTATCTAAATGTTGATCTAGCCTTGCAAGGTATGTGACCAGTAGCAACTCAATAGAAAGTCGTTAATTGTGTATGATATGTTAGTGATAAATATCAAGATTGCAATAAAAATTTGTACCAATCCTTAATAGATTGCGTTCGAAAAAAAAAGAGATAAAACAGTGTAGTCATGTAGGTTTATGATATTAACCATTCTAGTCATTTATTAACATGTTATTATTCAAGGTTCATCTTTATTGATGTTTAATTTATTTGTTATTTTGAAACATCGTCGTTTGCGTTTTCAAACTGCATTAGAATTTGGGAAGTCTCGCTTTGACCCCTATCTCTATCATCAACAGACCCAAAACATTTGTACTATTGATCGCTAAATATTGTAACGTTAAAGTTGAAACCAAAAAGAAGCTGTAAACGAAATTTTAACAACCGCATGAAATAATTAAAATAGTAAATGTTTAAATTTCAGGGTAAAAAGGTATCAAAAAATGCTAAATTTGAATTTGAAACATCGCATTGACTACAGAAAACTCGTTATAAATATTTAACTAATTAAGCGATGGATACGAGTAATTGTTTCCATGCAAAGCGTTGGAGTTTTGCCATTCAGGCAACATGTTTACCCCTGATACATACAGACTAGGAAAATAAGCTAATATTACACCAAAAAGAAGTAAAAAAAAGAAACTTCGATTTATAAGTATGATTTTCGAAAAGAAAAAAATGAAAAATTCTATGGAAAGTTTACATGATAGAGAACGGGATTAATTTCTACAGGATTTTGCCATGTATTTATAATGTAGAGACCTGTAACCTTATTATAAGAACAATGTTAAGAAACTTAATATTTATTATAAAAAGTATCATTGAAAATGTGATAGTATCAAATCAGTTGCCTATGTGTGGATAGTGCTATACATTCGGGTCTAGCAAGCGATAGTAACCAGTGGAAATGATACAAAAAGGGGATAACAAATTAAAGTGGCAATTTACAACAATATATTATTTCATTTTTAAGTAGGCTTATAGTAGTTAATTTAACGTATAACACCGATTTTACTTTGTATGAGCCGTATATTCTGAAATAACCATAATACAATGATATGTTCGAAATGAAAAGGTAGGGAATTCGAGTATCTAAATCATCAAGGACCATAATTGAAATTGGCCACAGACAGTCAAAACTTATGAACTGTTGCAAAAAAATGTATTATTTAACAAAAATGTTCAGTTGTCTAATCGTGGGGTTTATAACCGGTTGTAACATATTCTTTGACTTGACTCATATTACTAGAATTGGTTTCAAATAGAGTAACATGCATAGCTAGGTAAAATAAACTCAACAATGATACCTATAATATTGTACACCAGACGCGCGTTTCGTCCATAAAAGACTCACCAGTGAAAATAGAATCCAAAAAGTCAGTATGCTAAGTAAAGTACGAAGTTGAAGAGAAATGAGAACCCAAAAATTCCGAAAGGTTCTGCCAAACACAGCCATGGTAATCTACTCCCGGGATATAAAATCCTTAGTATTTCTAACAATTTAAAGTTTTGTGAACTACTTATACTGTCGTGACACCCATCAATACACCGTTTGGAGTTCCTGTATTACCAAAATGTTTAGAGTTACTGCTATATTTGTCAACCTTTAGCCTTTTAAATATTTGACTTTCTACGAGTCAGTATTGTACTTCATTTTTCAGTTTTTATCGAGTGATACTCAGTACAAGTGTTAAACTTGCAATGTATTATGTCAGATATTTGCATAATAACTGACCAGACCCAGTGTTTAAATAACTGGTAACTTTTACAGTGAATAGAAATAGGATTTAACCGATTAAAACCCAAGTCAGGAGCTTGTAGTTAAGTGTTTGTCGTTGGTTTATGTGAGTCATATTTGCTTTTCGTTAATTGTTTTGTTATGAATAAGACCGTTAGTTTTCACAATTGAATTGTTCCTCATTTTCATGTCGGCACCTTTTATAGCTGACTATACGGTATGGATTTTTTCTCATTGTTGAAGGCCATACAGCTGCCTATAATTGCTTACATCCACTTCATTCGATCTTTGGTGGATAGTTGTCTCATTGGCAATCACACCACATCTCCTTCTTTTATATTAAAGATTTTCATAGAAAAGTGTATTCCTTTACGAACCAAGGTTAGCTTACATCTTCAAAATATTTTCGAATTGCATCATGCAGATACCCAATTGGACCGTCGAACGGTTGCAAAAGTTTCTAAAACATTCAATTCGGCACAGTTTTATGATAATATATAATAACTCGTAGAGGGATGTGCAAAATTGATAACTTCTAGTTTCTAGCTACCAAAATTTATATTTTTAATACAGGTAACTTTTCTCTGAGGGCGCTGTCGACTCCACTTTTGTATGATGTCATTTTCTCAGCTACGAAAAAGGTACTTATAAAGGCAACAATAGTATACCCTGTTCAATAGTCATAAATCGATTTAACTGAAACAAATCCGGGTCACAAACCAAAACCGAGCGAAACACATCAACTATAAGAGGAAAACAACGGAACAACTTAAACACTCAACTGCTACAAAAACAAACGCCAACATACATAGAAACGGACTATTTGATAACAACTGCCATATTCCTGACTTGGTACAGAACATTTTAAGAAAAAATTGTGGGTTGAACCTGGTTTTATGGCTAGCCAAACCTCCCGCTTATATGGCAATGTTAAAAATACCGCTAAAATGACAACATTACGATACAGGAATACATTACAGCTAAACGCAAGAACACTCAGGACAGAGACATACATGAATAAATAATATAAAAGTACATTACAATATGTAAACCACGGAATAACAACGGACACTTCCAATTTACATCAAAATAGAATTATGAACTGTGCGTCACACGAAAGTATCAACGCCACAAAAAGTGACGTCACAGGTAAATTTCTAAAAATAGAATATAAAATTGGAATTAAATTTGTAATGGTGTTCTTTTCTGTATTTTCTAACCGTTACAAGAATATAAATATAGAAATGTGTTAGTAATGGTGTAATTATTTGTATTTTCTAACCGGTTTTTCTTCTAAATCAAAACTGTAAAAACAAATGAATTCTGCGCATATATTAGTTTTAAACTAAAAATCACATAAATGAACTAGCTGATTAATTATCTTAACTTTAACATACATGTAGGAAATAAAAATAGAATTCAAACCACAAACGATAAGACATGACTCAATATCCAACCAGAATTAAAACGAAAAATAAATGCGAAGATGGTAATTCAAAATACAGAGATAACTAGAATGTTTTATATTGGATATCAATGTATTTGCTTCAACCATGTTCTTAACAGTAAGTTTAGAAAACGCATCTAAGATACCAGTCTTATCATTTTGTACACCACACGCGCGTTTTATGTACATGCGACTTATCAGTGTTTCAGAATGTAAATTATATTTAAATTATTCGCCTGCTGCTTCCAGTTTATATAAAGTGTCATGTAGTTATTGTGGATAGTTTTTGGATTTTTTATTCATTTATTTTTACTGACATGCAACATCGTTTATGGATGAGACAGTATCTGAAATCTGAAAGTCTTAAAAATATCATTCCTGATATCTTCATATTACAATTGGCTATACTAGTTTCGCTTATCCGGCGCAGTGAATAATGGAAGTAGTGTTGGTGGTCCAGGCTAACAAATTTGCTTAGATATTTCAATCATTAAACTATTGAAAACATGAAGAAGATATATTATTATTCATTTCTAATAGTATACATTGTATTTACTTACAACCAGGTCCCAAATCCAGACTCCGCTGAAATCCATAAAACTGTTTATGATAAATGGAAGGCATCTTTTCCAAAGGATAGCAGTAACCCTAATAGTGTTCCTCGGTAAGTTTACTATACACGATTGATGGATAGTATCTTCACTTTCCAATGTTTTATGCAAGTTTTTAATTGTGGTGTTTTAGACCATAATAAAGTGTATATTTAATTTCAATTCTGTTTTAGTGTTAGTGGTATTGGTTCCGGAAGTGATTATGCTCCAATGGTACAAATGGTTGGTTTACCCAGCTGTGATATCCGTTATACATTCGATCCTGTAAGTAATTACATTGTCCCATCAGTTTACACAGCTGTGAGGTTATACATTTGACCTTGTAAGTCATAACATCATCCCATCAATATACCCAACTGTTATGTCCGCTATACATTCAATCTTGTTATTACATGCTCACATCAGTTTACCCAGCTTTGATGTGCATTATATGTTCGATTCTGTTAGTCATTACATTGTCCCATCAGTTTACTCAGCTTTGATGTGCGTTACACATTCGATCCTGTAAGTCATTACATGCTCACATCAGTTTACCCAGCTGTGATGTCCGTTATACGTTCGATTCTGTTAGTCATTACATTGTCCCATCAGTTTACCCAACTGTGATGTGCGTTATACATTTGATCTTGTAAGTCATTACATTGTCCCATCGGTTTACCCAGCTGTGATGTGTGTTATGCATTCGATCTTGTAAGTCATTACATTGTTCCGTCTTAATTTCATTATCCCAACTTACTGGTATCATGAATTCGAAATGACACAATATTTTGGGAAATATAGAACATCTGAATTTAAAATTTAACCTTGGAAAGAACTCTATAAAATACCAGGCTGATAATTTTTGTACACCAAATGCGTGTTTCGTCTTCTAAAGATTCATTTGTGACGCTCAAATCTAAACAGTTGGGACATTAAAAAAAACCGAAATCCAAAAAGTTGTTCCAAATAAGGCTAAGGCAATCCGAGAAAGAAAACCTTAGTGTTTCAAATAATTCAATATTTTATAAACAGTCAATTAACATAAACATGAGCAAGATATTTCATGTCAACGCAAAGGTGCTGACTACTAGGCTGATGATACCCTAGGGGACTAGATGCACATAGATGGTTGTACAAACTCATCAAAGATATCAGGCTCATAATTTTGTACGCAAGACGTGCGTTTCGCCTATACAAGACTCGACAATGACGCTCGAATCAAAACAGTTGGAAGGCAAAAGCAAATACGAAGTTGAAGAGCATTAAAAACCGAAAATTCTCAAAAGAAGTGCCAAATAAGACCAAAGAAGTAATTTACTTAGGAGACATACGTGTTTTTAAAATAAGTTGTTACAATTTGCTGAAGGCATGAAACTTAAAATCTGAAACATTAGAATGACCAAATCGAAATTAAAACAGAACATATTGATGTACATCAGATTTACATCAGCTTTACCTTTTTCATGTTTTGAAAATTCCTTGTTAGTAATGTAATTGAAAACAAGAATTTGACTTCTGTTAATGGCATATCATTGTAAGATCGTTACATATAGACATGCAATGATTTAAAGTAGTCAATTGAACTAATATTAATTCATGCATTATGAAATGAATCAATATTAACTTGTAGTAATATACAGTTAATGTAAAATTCATAATTTATCTTGAAGATAATTAATACAATGTATAAATGTCATACATTTTTGAAAATATCTGATAATAGTTCGTATTATACTGTATGTTGAACCGACTTAGTAAATACTATTTGTCTGAGTAAATCTCTAGTCATAGTCAAAGATTAATCATTTAAATTAACTGTTAAATGTAAATTCATAAGACTAACTACGAATAAAATTGGAATGGTGATAAGCAATAACTTCAACACAGAAACATTCGAACGAAGGTCCCTTCTATCCTAAAATTACAAAGATCAAACTCACTCAAATAATACATTCAGTACTAATACCAATATAACTAAATACATGAATTAGTAAAAACTATGATAAAGCTAAAGGCTCATGAGGATCTGACTGACAAAATGGGGGTTAAACATGTTTATGAACTAACTCACCCATCCCATTACTAAGCAACAGCAAAGTCAAATGATCACGTACAGAAATGTAACGATAAAGCAGTTCAAAGAATCCAGATAATACTATAACATGATACAGAATAATAAACGGAAAATTACAGTTCAAAGTAATAGTATCAAGACACACAACGAGGTTAGACAAGAAATAACAATCGCTCAAAAATAAATGGAAACCGATGAGCATCTACAACAGGTCTTAAATGCCTCAAGAAGTATATGAATATATCAACATCATGATAAGTACGTATATATTAATAGTCATCAAAGTATGTACACTTGTATAAATAAATTGATCTAAAAAACCTTAAAGACATAGATACTGAATGTAGTCAATATAATGATTACAGTATAATGTATCATAGCATATATTACATAACTATTGACTCTACTAAGTTTATAGTAATCCTTCACAAATCTATTAGTAAGGTCTAAGCTATCTGACTAACAATTGATGTAAAAGAATTAAGAATCTGAATGCAAATTAAATACAGATCATTAAACATAGTAATGAACAAACATGTTATGTACTTTCAACTTTGAAATGTAT
Source organism: Mytilus coruscus (assembly GCA_017311375.1). Taxonomy (NCBI): domain Eukaryota; kingdom Metazoa; phylum Mollusca; class Bivalvia; order Mytilida; family Mytilidae; genus Mytilus; species Mytilus coruscus. The sequence goes on from JAASAO010000584.1 coordinate 53,274, forward strand.
GGTACTTTGTCTTCATCATTCCTCAAGATTGCACTTCTTGTTATTTCTGACATATTTTAGTAAGTATTACGACTTGATGCAAATAATCCTGAGATTACAAGTCATGACATTCGACATTACTGTATTACATCAGAATATTTTTACGTATCAATTCTAAGACTTAATGTATTAAATTGGTTAAGCTTTAGTTAATTTCAATATTTCGTAATGATTCTAGTCTAGAGACCACTGGTCTCAATATAATGCAACGTCTACTTTGTACTAATCTGTAGTTTCGATTCCAGTGATATACGTAATAAGTCGTATGAATTCAGTATACTTACTCAATTTCGTATTGTGTAACCTATTATTTATAACTTATCAACTGTTGAATGCTTTAACATTGTTGGTTAATTTGTTAAGTTAATTATCCAATTCATTTATTTTAGCTTCATGATTGGTTTTATGATGATACTATTATTCTAAAATGTGAGTCTTATGATGACTTTTCAAATTAGATTTGTCTTATGTGATAGTTCTATCTGTGATATCATTCTTTCATTGTTGACTTATTTATACGTTCTGTATATGAATGATTATTACACAGATGTATTGAGCATAAATTACTCATCATTCTTGAGTTATTGATCTTACTTTCATATATTACGATTATATGTTGATTCGATAAGTCAATCGTTGAGTCTATGAGACGTTTAGTTAACATTTATAGTACTTGTGATTACACGTGTTTACTTGTTACGAAAGCAGTACATAATGTAAAATTACCGGCTATCAGAGATTCATGAACACTATTGTACGTACATTGTAATATCGATTTTTAAGTTAATCTGTGCAATGTTTTTTGTTTGGTATTCTAATGATACTAGCTTGTTCCATAACATTTGGTTATATGCAGATGCTGTTAACTTTGATTGTTGATTCATTATCAAGATTTTCTATGAGTTATTAATGCATGTTGATTGTCAATCTGATTACTGTATCCTTACTAAGATATATAACACTTATGATTCTTGGTTATGCAGTTTTGCTAGTTGTTTATCGATTAAATTGATTTGATATGTTCGTAAGTATGGCCTGTAGTTGTCTACAGTGTACTATGCTTTTATTTCGCAGTTTTGACACTTATAATATATTAACTGACGTATTATTGATCAATCATGTATGTTGAAAGCTTATACAGACATACTAGTTGTAAATGCTTACTTGGTTCAATTTTACATTCAGATTAAGAACTAATCGTTTTACTCGATTTATATTTCAAGCATTGTCAAGTTATTGGTGAATTATTGCTTTTTCAGCGTATTTTAATTACGTGAATCGACATATGGCATGTTACCGTTGTTTTTGTCAATTTACATTTTAGTGTTGTGAATTTGTAATTGATTGTTGATACAGATGGTATGTTGATTTTTACGATTCGATCATTCTTTTTTTACCTATTATCAGACTTTTCGTCTTAACTAGATTTTAACTTGCTAGTCGTTTTGATTGGTAATTCATCTGAATCATTCACTATGTTGTTAACTATTATGTATATTGATTTCGAAATTTAATTTGGAATTCTAGATGGTATATTCTAATATTGACTTCTTTGCTTTATCGTTATTCTTATGACAACTAGTTTAAGTTGTTTGTTTGTCGTATTGACAGTTTTTTATTTTATCAGTATGAACGTTACGGTTGCGAATGATTGAACTGTGTTATGTCGAAGATTGGAGATACTGAATTTGTATCACATATTACGTGTAATTATTGTTTCATGTAACATTTCATTACAGCTAGTATCGCAGCATTGTATTTCTGATATTGTGACCTCAGTATGCAGTTTCGATCTGCATCACAGTAGTGGTTACACTGTTCGTTTATGTACATACTTGACGTCTGTTACAGTTTCAGTCGCAAGAATAAGTGGTAATGTAAATAAAGTTAGATTATGCCGTAATGTTGATTGTCATAGTAATCTGTTGTCATTTTGATTGCGTTAAATAATTACACATATTTGTTACTTTTTGCAGACATTAATTAATTATGAAATGACGTATGATCATAGAATTCATTACCATGTTGTAATATGGTATTACGGATTGAACTGTTTGATGAGCTGATCTAGTTTATCAAATATTATGAAATTTGCAAACAATAATAAAGATCATTTAAATGATAATTTTGACTTAACACGCAAAACTTGACAGACATCCTGATATAGTCAACTGATATGCTGAACTATTGTTTTTGAATAGTTACATTATATTTGAAAGTATATATCAAAGATAAGGCTAATTATTCATAAAGATATCAAAGTTTGTGTACATAATGTATTAAAGTTACTTGAGCATTGTAAATGTCAGTGAATTGAATTGATACTGTAAGATATAAACAATATGAAAATTTGTTGAACAGAATAATTATAAGTAATTACTTGCATATGAGCACTTCACAATTAGAATCAAATTAATCGTATCTTTACAGAATGTATTATCACTAGTGAGTTTTGCACAGCATACTAAAGTTTAATAGGAAAAATTGATGCAATAACGTGAATCTGATACTTAACATATTGAATTACATTTCGGTGTTAGAATAACAAATCAGCAATGAAGTACATCTGTAGATTTTCAACATATCATATTGTATACTTTTAAATGTGTCTGATTCATCACATCAGTATGGCACAAATTCTAGTAAACACTTAGTCATAATGACGGATATCAATAGCTTTCATTAGTGTACATTTAGTTATTGGCATATTGAAGATGGCTAAATAGAAACATGGGTTATATGACAATTAAAGGTTTTTACTACCGTAGACTGTTAGAAAACATAAGGCAGTATCTACGTATGTAAGATTCTTGAACTATAAACTTCATGAACTGTTATTCATGAATTACACTTAAGTTGCATGATCATTAAAGCCTAATAATAAATATAATTGTCACAATTATTAATGTAGCCTTTAATCAGCAAGTGTACAGTGAAATATCAGATTAGCTCCACGATTTAACAAGGTAAGTATCATGCAAACAATGTCTAACTATTAGTATGAAAGTCAGACCAACAACAACAATTGAAATTCTTGAACTTAACATAATCGAACCAGTTGAACATAGTACATAGATTAAGAAGTTTATCATGTACTCAGATAACTTTGCAAAACTTATATCTAAATCATTATTAAACATGTTATGTTCTAACATATTTTGAATTTCTATTTAGTATTGAACAATGCATTATCTTATAGCAGTCTAGTTATTGTATTGTATAGAGTTATTAGAACTATGACAATGTATAAGTTGTTGACTATTTCTATCAGTAACAACTAAGTTTGATAAGCATATGCACAATCGATAGTATAAATCTAAACTGAAGCTAGATCACCAATGTTAACCATAATAAGTCATTTTGACATTATGACATCCATATAAATTGTTCGTCCGACTATTATTCATATCAATACTTCATTACAACAGCTCTATTATACTTGTTATGAAATTTACATAGAACAATTTCTAGCATATTGTAGTTATTCTATCTATAGCATTATGTTTATGAATTCATCGAAGATTTGTATTATAATAGATATCTTCGATATGACAATAAGAATTATCTAAATCTAGAAATTGAAATTAATGATTAACTTACATATACGTTAATCACAAATTAGTCTATAAAACGAAATTTAGTCAAGTAATTATTGTAAACAATATTTAGTACCAATTTCTTAAAGTTTTGACCTTCTATAGGAGTTTCTAGCTTATTGAACAGATACGTCTTAGCAAGATAATAATCATGCTACGTAGATATCAATACGATCGCATATTATTGCTATTCACCTTGACTAACTGTATATCTGATTTGTCTAATACAATTAACAGTGTTATATAATGAGTTTGTTAATACTAAAAAATAACAGTATTGTATAGTAACTTTATCAGTTACTTTGATATACAGAAACATATCGTATTTATTAATATTTACTAATGTGATATGAGATATCAGCAATTTCCTGACAAATACTATCATATCTAAGTTATGCAACTAGTTGTAGCCATAACTTATATTAGAGAACTTAGACTCTAATGATATGACTAGATGACATACACTATATCCTGAAGAATTAAAATATCAATAGTAAGTAATCTCGTAATCTATAGATCATATGAATACATTACTTAAATTTCACAATTAAATTCAAGATATTATGAATGTACAAAAGTGCTGCTAATATTGTTATTACTTGTTCCGTATTATGACTGAGTAATAACTTACTAAATGAGTCTGAATCATCATATATTAGTTAATCATCTAACTTTGACAATGACAAAATCATTATAACTTAAAACAATTGATGTCTTGACATTGTACAGTACATGATCATTATTGTGTTATGAAATTCAAATATTCACAATATTATTACTTATCATAAGAATAAATGACATTAGAACAAACTGTAAAATATGCATCTGGATTTGAACCGTTATCTACAATACTAAACATGAATCGACTTCATATAGTTTTACCTATTAAAGTTAGTAGTAATATGAGACAATCTAGTAATTCATATCTGGAATATATATAATTAGAATATCTTGATTTATGTATATTAGCAAATTGTGATTACAAGTATGAACACTTCATAACATGACTTTCTAGAATAAACACAAATAGAACTGCGATCAATATGATAGAACATTATACTATAGTTCACTATGCAATGAAAATACAAATGAATTCACACTACAAATTTAATCCTAAAAAGTTAACAATTACGCATAACGCATTATTATCAAAATTAATGTTTTAATTAATCAGTACGACAGATACGTATTCAATTTCAAATAAAAGAAATTAGTATAGAAATTCTAATGTGTATAAATCTAAGATTGGTAAATACGAGATAATACTACAAAATCATGTGATTGACAGAATAAACGATGATTAATTAATTTACAGTATTAAAATCAATACATCGTTTCAGTAAATATACTTATACAATAACAATATATGACTTGAACTATCTAAGTAATGAAATCTATAATAACTGTTAAATGAAAGTATAAAATAAAGAATTAATGTCAAGATGTATAACTATAAGAACTGCAAAATAAATTGTAGAAGTGTATACATAGATAGTGTTAACTAAATAATAAAAACATTTAATTTCAAATGAGATTGAAAATGTATAAAGATACGATTCAAAGTTCTACAGACAGATATCTGTGTAATACACATTACTGTTACTAAACTGAAACATATCGATGTAATGAACAAATGTAGTATATCAATCATAAAATATGATAACTAACTTTTGTAGTTCATAAACTTTGATAATATTGAAATTCAATCATGTAATACAGATATTAAGAATAATTTCTAAGATATGCGTAACAAAGTCGTCTAATGCGAATATCTGTTAAGCTATACGTATGAAATACTTTAAAAGTTATTGAAATTTGAAGTCAATAATAACGCAAACAATTACATTATAGATATAATCACAGTTTTGAAGTGATCATAAGTTACATTACATTAATTATGCATGTATTAATTTGTACAGTCTAACTGTTTCATAAGTGGCATTGATATTTACTAACATATGTCAAAAAATACTTAACTTTTAAAAATGTTGAAATTAATACATATTTAAATGACTTAAATATTAAAGAATTAAGTATAAACTGCTATAGATAAGAGTGACCAAGCTATGTGCAATTGTTATCAAATTACTTTTAATGATAAAAATTATATATTTTATAGATTATAATAAATATAGTTTATAAGTCAATTTTCTTATTTTAAATTAAAATTATAATATTATGAAGTATTGCGAAATAATCAAACTACTAGCAATGTCCCTATCTTATGCCCCGAATAGCCTTGTTCTGTCAATCCTATAATCATTTTTTTTTCTTATGTGGCACATAGAGAATCATTTATCATACACGAAAAAAATTTTAAATAAAAAATCATTTGTTCAAAGAACAACGGAAGGTCTTTCCGCTTACCCAAATTCATATTTAATAAGGACATTTGGTAAAAAGTAATAGGTTTTTGTTTAAAAGTAATTTCTATTGTTAAAATTTAGTGTATTGCATACTGATTCCAAAATGCCTAAAATTTTAGAACTTTTTTCATTATTGGTGGAGATTATTAACAACATCCGATTAAGAAAGTCACTTCCTGTTTCTTGCACTTAAACCTAAAGTTAATCAAAAAAAGCTACTTCCGCTTAACACCAGGATACTTCCGGTTAACAGTATTCGTAGTCAAATGTATTCCAATTCAATGTTAAAAAACCTATGGCTTTATTATATACAAGTAGGAGGTTATAGCAAAGGTCTAAATCTAGGACGTCAAATATACGTTAACCTTGACCTCAAATTCAAGGTTATCGATCATGGATTTTAAATCGAAATACCATAGGTCTCTACTAATTTTTGTTTTGGATTGATACTGCCAAATAGATTATTTAAAATATTTGAGAGACATAACTCCTATAAAAATTCATCAAAGCACTTTAGACCCAACTTTATTGATGTCGCACTAGTAACTCGAATTTAGCTTGAACGGACAAAAACGCATTAACGGCATTTAAAAAAGATTAATGAAAATTGAATAAAGATTGACAAAAATTAAAAATTATTTTTAATGCATTTCAATCCATATCAAATCATTTCAATACCAGTCAAATAGATTCCCTTGCGGTCATTCAAGTTAATTTGAGATGTGGTTAAACTGCGTCAAACTAATTAGCCACGCCCCCGTTAAACGGAATCAAACTGATGTTAAGTCCTTTTAAACTTTAAAGTGTCCGCCTTTTTGTAAGGTAAATCACTCAAGCGGTACAGCATCCGCGTGTATCTATCGTTTTACCGTTCCGAGCGTTATCGATTTTAGTCAGAAAAGTAAAATTGTACCTCTTACAAATATTCACAATTAAAAGGAAGTAATGACAAATACATGTGTAAACTAAGTTTTTTATAGTTAATGATGCCAGATCTTTAAAATGCAGCGAAAAGTATAATCAGCTCTTGAGATAAAAAAAGTGACTGTGATAAAAACAAAATTATTTTGCTTGAAATAAAACGAGAAAGCTGGTAGTTATTTAATAGCCAATAAAGGTACCAAACTGAGCGTGCATGATGAATGCCAATGGATATTGTACGCAAACATTAATCTATATGAACGTATCGTCTGATCAAAATGTAATTTCGTCGAGAATATGCAATAATATTTGCCACGGTACGTTAAGCAAATTTAATTGAACCAATTCCGTCCCGAACTTTTAAAATTCACATTAAAACATATCTTTTTTTTTGGTCTAATTCACCTGGAAAATAAAAATTTCGTTTAGCTTAAACAGTTTTAAATGCGCCCTTACTCGTATACCGGATACCAAATATACAGCAACACTGTTTGTCTTAAGTCTGATAGTGCTCTGCTAGTCATTACTAAATTCATACGTGTAAAACTATACAATTTTACTCATCTGCCTTCAACACGAAGTCTTGGCTAACACCGAGCAGCAAGCTATAAGGTGCCCCAAAATGACAAGTGTAGAACCATTCAAACGGAAAAACTAACGGTCTATATATTCGACTTTTGAAATACATAATCAAACAACAACCACTAAACAGCAGGTTAGGGCAGGTGCAAACAAATGCAGCGGAGTTTAAAAGCCCAAATATACGAATAATTCTCGAGACTTAAGTGACATTGTTTTAATAAGATCAGAACCATGTATGTGTTAATTTTAAAGCAAAAGATATAAGTTTGTAAGAAAAATATTGACACACCAATTCTAATAGCTAAGAAAATTTCCTTTTGCTAAACGATGATAACATTTTAACATTTTGGTATACCTTATACTTCATAATTTATTTCTGAAACGACTTCTCGCATTGAACATGTATGAAATGTTTGCCACTGGACATTAAACAACCATTAATCAATCATTCAAATTGTGCTTTAAAAATGAATTAAGCCGCAAGTGTATCCATCAATGAGTGCTGTTGTTTGTTTGTCCATTTAACATATACTGAATTTGTTTTTGTCCAGAATTATATTCCTTAGAAGAGTTCAAGTATGTTAATAAATTCATAGGGTATCATGTGCTAGTTGAAATTTTCAGTTAAATCATTATTGTGTGTCCAACGTTCTTTCATGCATATCAAATATTGTATCCACTTTTGCTGTTCGTAGTCTGTTAGTCCTCGGTCTCCAAAATTTAGCACACACTTATGTAATGACCAATCTCGAAAGGGGGACATTTCTTTTTATATTCTATCATTCAATTAACCGATGTACACCTAAGATTTTCGACTATAGATGTTGAATTAAAAAAACAATAATAAGTCCCAATGTATTTTTATGGCAAACATATCTAAAGGGTTATTTTCTCATGCAAAATAATAATTTTTTCATTTTTCAAGATAATAGTGTAATCAGATATGTTCTTTGACACGTGTCTTACGGTTCACCGATTTTCGGCAATATCAAAGAAAATCAGCAAGTGCCTAAACATTAGTTTTGAGAATGTTGATGCTGTATTAATATATGGAACATGTCTTCATACCAAAAGAGATTACTCACATTTAATGTTCTTGTAAATGAAATTGGAAATGAAAATGGGGATAATGGACGTCATACTCAACTCCGAAATATATAAAAGAAACTAAAATTAAAATTATACAAGACTAACAAAGGCCAGAGGCTCCTGACTTGTGACAGGCGCAAAATGCGGCGAGGTTAAACATGTTCATATTTTTTTCGAATTGTCTTTTTTGTGAAATTATTCAGCAACAAATTAATCTATTTATTTTAATACAATGAAACAAGATTTTTTAACGAAAGGAAGTATTTTTTCGTCCCTTATATTTAAAGGAAATAAGCAATTTGTCAAAAAAAAAATAAAACTCCGCCCATCATTCTCTCTCCCCCCTCCCTTAAATCCAGAAAAGAATGAATTGATATTTTATAAAGAATAAAGGTGAAATCATAGATAAACTGCTATTGTATTCTTATTAAGATCTACATTTTAACAGAATCCGGGACTAATATTTCTCTAAAAGCCCATGCATACACTAATATTTGTGTTTTTTTTTTTTGTTTCAAGTTGTTTCAATTATCATTTACATGTATGAGGCTGTAAATGGGACCACCATTTATAAGTATATGAATTGGGTTTACAAATTTGAGAATTATGAGGAAACTAAGTTAATAAGAAGCGAGGCAAAAAAAAACTAGATAACAGAATATAGAGGTGGTGTAACCCGAATAATTCAGTTGTTATATTTCGTGATCTACGATTACTACATAAATTCACAATTTTATGAATGTTGACATTGATAGAAATAGTTTTTTGAAAATATTTTATCGAACTTTAATATCGTAATCTGTAAAATTCAACGAGACTTTTTGTACCTTTTCGCATGGACTGTCTCGGATATAACGATAACGCAAATCACGTGTATTAAACATGGTCTAGGCCTGAGGATATCATTTCATTATCACTTCCTAATATCCAATCCACAGACACGAGTCACACGACATCCCCGTATCTTCTAATTTTACTAGTATACGAATTACCAACACATTTGGCATTTACCAGTTGTTGACGCTAGTAAGAAAATGAATAGTTAAGTTCGAATTATTATTATTTCAAATGTCAAAACACTTTGAGTATTATAACAGATCATCTAAAAATCAAACTAAATAATTAGAAGTATCACAGCTCAGATCGGCCAATGTCACTCGTTAGAACTTATAACTAATTGAAATACTGACACATTGCTTATAGTTTGACTAACACTAATATGAATCATAAGATATTACTGATTTAAAACTTGCAGCATCAAAATTGAATGGCATAAATTAAAAGAAATACGTTGTGTATCTAAAGTATTTTCATCATTCCGGATGACCCTAATAATATTTACCTTTCAAATGATTTTTCTACATAAGGTTATATCTTCTCTCTGGTCACTAAATTGCCCTAAAACTAAATGTCACCGTCAGATGTATAGTAGAAGGCAAAAACGCTTAGTTGTTAATTTCTGTGTTATTTGGTCTCTTGACGAGAGATTATACCACATCTCCTTATTTTTTAGATTTGTTTGTGTTCAATGTGCAAACAATGCAAAACATATATCCTCGATGATTGGAAGTTCGTTACCCTAACTCGAAACGGAAGAAAAAAATCACAACCTTGGAGCAGATATTATCCACTGTGGATGTACATATTCTTTACTTATTTGCAAACAGTCTGATACATTTAATTGATGAATAGCTTCAGAAACATGGTCAATCTTTCTATGTTTCATATTGTGACCCGATTCCGTAAAATATGTAGACATGCTTGTAAGTTCGTGACCTTTGTCTTTGGCGGTGGCTTTTGCTCATGTGCAACAATATATAGGTCAGGCCTATTGTATTATGTATTTGAACATTACAGAATAAATTTGAGATCAAATAACAAATGAATATCTCGAAAAAAAGAGAAATTGGGGCATACTAACTTTTTATTCTCCTACAAAGATTATTCTAATTTTTACACGTTACTTTCAATGGTCAATTGAAAGTCCAGAATTAAACACTTTAAACACGTTTAAGATAACTATAACGATGTCACAATGTCATTAATGCATTAAAGTATTTTTCATGCAATTTGCATTCAATGGCATAGGATTGAATTACTTTACGAGACAATATCGGCAGGTTTTGTTTTCATCAAAATATATCAAATCATTTTCTGATCTTAAAAAATCCGCTCACATACAGACTTTAAAAAATAATACTCTTGGCCTTGAAAAAGGAATAAGAGGCCACATAGCCTAAAAATAGATGATGACTCATTGTTGAGATGTCAGTAACATTGCTGAAAGGATTTTCCCAAGAATTCAACGAAATTCTAGGGGAGGAATAAAACAGTAGTAGTGGAAATAGACGTTTAAACAAATAATATGCTAGAACATACACAACTTCTCTTTTCAAGCCGATATTAGTGAAAATGCAATGAAAATATTCGGTTCAGTTTTTGAAGTAGCACGTTGCCGATGATAAATACTTTTGCATGACGTCACGAATAAAGTGGAAATCCCCAAATGTCACGAACTTGCAAGCATAACGAACTTGCAATCATCGACGATAGTATCTTTAAAATGAAACGGTGTGTAGATATACCGCAAAGGACTTCTTAGTGCACTAAGGACACTAAAACGATGTTTTAAGACCACAAAGAACATGGATATAAGAGGATATGAGTATATAACTCATAAATATAAAGTTTGGTATCAATAGATATTGTAATTTTGAAGTAAAATGACTTTTAATCAGCGCGTGCCACTCGGCACGTGACCAACAACTTATTGCAAATTCCCAATCATTAAGTTCAATCAACCATATCCAAATAACAATCGTCTTTTGGTCGTTACTAATTGATTAATGATAGTTGTTGAATAAACCTAACGGTTTAGGGTGTTATAATTTCAAGCTGATGAAAGAAAATTAAAATTGAATTTTATGTTTACTTTGCCTTTGTTTTATTTTGTTTTGAAGGAAATTGCTTTAATAAACTTGTTTTTCTTTTAAAGAAGCCAGTTTTGAGATAGAAATTGAGAAAAAAATGCTTCTGAGATTTCATTTCCACATTTACAACTCTATAGTTTTCATACTTTCATTATACCTTGAAAGACATTTAAGAGTAAAACATATTCTTCAAAACCCGATTATAGAAGTGACATAGAAAGACTTCAAGAGGAAATATTATTTTCAAAAAGAGAATTAATAATCATATTAAATTGTCTTCTATGAAATATACCTTTATTACGGATGTCATTGTTTTTTATTGTCATTCTCCGCCATATGTGTATTTTATATAATTATAAAATTCAATTATGTTATTAATATAACGCTGCTGCATTTAAAAATAATGTAAACCATACATTCTTGCTTCTAAATAAAACTCTTATAATCTTATCCTTAGTAAATCTAGTATGTGTACCCATTAAAAGTATTTCGGTTGAACAAAATTACCGTTCTATAACTAAAATATGGCCCAGTGATTTCAGAGGAGAAGATTTTTGTAAACGCTAACGACGACGGACGCAAGGTGAGCTAAAATAAGAGTAGGAAATACGCTATTACAAAGAAGTAAAAAATATAACAGACAGAAATACAAAAAACACCATATAACTGCATTTATCATGTCTATAAAATATTTCAGGTCTGTAAAACATCACTATCAATCAAGCATATAAAAACAATTTCTTCTACTTAGAATATTACAGCAGGTCTTGTCAACCACACCAAAAACAGTACTTTTAAAAGATGTATAAACTTATCATCATCAGATAAAATACTAAAATCACTATTACTTCTTTTAACTTCATAAAATAAACGTTCACGTAAATCTGCATATAAAGGACAGTCTAATATAATATGTTTCTCATCTTCAATTTTACATGTTTAATCAGTATACAAAGTGGATTCTAAACGGTCAAGGTTGAGCGAACATGAATTTCTATCAATTACACAGGTGACACTCATCTGATAAAGGCGCGTGTCGATAAAACATAAAATAACTTTCTAATTACAAAAGACCCCTCACAAAAGATATGATCATAAAATTTGAAATAATGTATTTTACAAAGTCTATTTCTATATGCCATGTCCTTTGTGACAGCTGTATCATTCCACCAGGTCCTTAGTGCACATTTTTCTTATTCTTAGTGCACTAAGGAGGCCCTTTACGGTATTTCTACAAATGTGCCGCCTTGGAGCCTTTATATCAGGAGACTGAATTAACGAGAGCTTCTAAACACCACCTAGGCCGCCTTTGTGCACTAAGCTCCTTTAACTGGGCCAAGCCCATGATGGGATAGTGTTATGAATAAAAATAAACGTACCGTCAAATGTAGTTTTTCCACAAGATATTATATTATCTGATGTTTTTGTCAAACAAATCAAGCAACAAAGAAGCATGGATATTGAGCACTTGTATAACACTTGTACATCAGTTTAATAATGACAACTATCCATTTTGTTATAAAAACATATGCATATTTTTAATTTGAGGTTTCATATGACTTTAATACCGGCGTCACACATCAGCGTTTAGCTCCGACGTACGCCGGGCGTGTTAAAAATCATGCACGCTGCCAACACGCTTGTAATTTTGGATGCATTCAACTTGTCAATCATATCTGTATTGTGAGTACAACGAGCTTTAAGCGTGCATTGGGCGTACGAGAAGCGTACATAAGCGTGTATCGGGCGTTCAAGTAACGGATGGTGGCGTATGTATGGCGTTTGTCTAACGTAGATGGAATGCACGCTGGCATAAGATTAATACCTCTTTATCTCTTCTAATTACGAAAACACAAGAATTATTATTTTTAGGTTGAAGTTATTTCTTAAAGATTTATTGATCAATTAACAAGATGATTAGACATTACACAAGAAGAGCGCGTGCCACATTAAAATAATAACATATTTTTTAATTTTAAATAAGGAATCGTTTTGAAACTAATTTTTATTAATTTTTGAAAAAGTCATATTAATGAAAATTATTTAAAAGTCAAAGTTCAAAGTCATAAATAAGTGTTCCGTGTAGAAATGTTTTTGAAAGTCTAGTTTTCATAATTTCTCTATGTAAAACGGTTTTGTAAACTTCTTTAAATAAATTTGGACCTTCCTTATCTGTTCACCAGCATGGCTGAAGAAATTGTTCCAAGATGTATTGTGAGGTGACACGTCCAGGTATTCAAGCGATTTCCTGTCGGACTTTAAAACTCTTATTACACATTTTTGACAGAATTTTATATATTGTAGAATTCGTTCTTTTTATCGACACATTAATTGATTAAATGCTGTGCCATAAAATGTTATTTTTTGCGACATCAAACTGTGAAATATCGGAAAAAAGATGCAGCTTTTCGAGATTTAACCATTAGCTTAAAAACGAGAACATGGACCCCTCTTTAAAAATGGCGTTTGGCATGATACTGTATGATGACAGAGACATATAATACAATTCGGCGTTTTACGTTTCCGCATTAGAATTCTTACGTTTCCGCATTAAAATTCTTACGTTTCCGCATTTTATAGTACTCTTTTCCGCATTGTTTTACATTGATTTTATTAAAGGTTATTTACGTTTCCGCATTTAAATTTTTAATGTATGCCCCCTTACTCACCAACTGGGTGGAAGTAGGACTTCGAGCAGGATAAGTCTTTATGACTAAAATGAAACTACTAATGTATCAACTTAAAATGATGAAAATCACACATGGTCATATATCAATTAAAAGTCAATGTTCAGCACTTAAAGTTTATATATATTTTAAGCGTCAGTATACTATTATACAGTACACGTAGCACAGTTTAAAGCGGTAAACTTGTAGCCAACTGACTTTATAAAGTCTAACCTCGTATTCTATTCTCTACCATAATTGACAAACTGTTCGGATACGAATTCAGCAAGTTCGCGATCACTTTTACGAACTGTGCTATTGCTGATAAAGACCGAATTTTGATGTAAGTTGTTGTTTGGATCTTCTGCAAAACGTCCATAAAATAAATATAATTGTGTGACATGCATAGAACTGGGAGAAACGATTCCGGCCCAGTTGTGGTTCTTTTGGTTTCTGTGTCGGGAGGAGATGACCATATTTGATAATAAAGTCTTATACCGATATATCATTATTATCATTTTACATGTGAAATACAGGTAAAATGCGGAAAAGTGGTATCTATTTATTTCGGAAAAGTAATGCACGAAAATGTGGAAACGTGAACTGAATTTTGCTAAAAATGCGGAAACGTAATACCCCATACAAATTACAATTACTATATGTCTCTGATGAAGATTATTCGTTCCAACTTTTATGAAGAAATAACCGACTTTTTCAACTAGATAAATAAACGACAAAATGCAGTTTTTTCTTCTAAAATCAATTTCTTTTAACAAATTGGATTTTAATAAGGATTGTTACACAAATGTAGAGCCCAATTTTGTAACGAAGATATTCCTTATCTCTTTATTGAAATCCGCATATTTTATCTTTTGAAACAAAATTTAAGAAGACAGAAATGTACAATCAACCGAAATTTTTAGTAAATGTCGAAAACTTCAAACCCATTTATCTTTAAAATTCAACACATGAAGATATAGATATAATTTTATTACATATTCAAGTTGATTTTGTAAAATTAGCTTGTATGTAAACTTTCGTAAAAACACTGTGTTGTTGGTCGTTTGCCCATAATTGCCCTAAAGCTAAATGTCATCGTCAGATTATGAGGGTCTGAATGGGGATTAATAATTTCTGTATTCTATCATTTTAAGCATTTTTTTCTATCCGTTATACCTTTTGCTGATCATTCTTTATTCCATATATTCTAGTACCTCATCATTTTCTTTTCTATATATTTGTCTGGTTACTTTCTGTTTTCTTTATTCTTTTGTCAATAATTTTCATCCACAACGTCATGTATAATGGAAGACGATAAATATTTTAGTATACATACCACCCGTTGTCAATTCTTCCCTGATATACAAACCACATGTAGTTATTTCTCACTTGGACACAGGACTTATATATATATATATATACAACTCGTCTAAGCATCAACCCAACAATGTTAGATCTGTAAATTTGCTTTCGCAAATTTTTGTTCTTCCTCGCCGGGATTCGAACTCATGCTACTGAGATATCGTGATATATATATTACGTAATAGTAGCGAATGGAATTTTATCGCACTGGCTTGTTAAGTGTATTTTGATCTGACAACAAGAATACATTTGTTTATCATAATTTTTACTTTATCTAAAATTAAGAATGGAAATGGGAATATGTAAAAGAGACAACAACATGAAAATAGAAGGCCACCAATTATATTTGATCATGTTTTAGTTTCGAAAAGGTAAAACCATCGTATTTTCAAAAATCTCTACAAGGATGATAAAAGTTTTAACGACCTTGGCTGGCTATACAGACTGAGCCCTCGCACGGTTGGTATCTAAAAGTTGTCGAATTTAAGAAACTTTATCAAGAGATAGGCTTTACCTAGCTTTAGGCCCCGGGTTTTAAAAAATATCTATTTAGGAACCAAATTGTGACTTCTTTATATTTAATTTTGTCGAAGAGAACAATTACACAAAGAGCAACATGCGAGAAGAGGTTTCATTTTCGCTAAAAAAAAATTTTTATTGAAGTAACTAATTTTTTGAGGTTACGCCACGGAAATATATTTCAAATGAAAAGGTGCGATTGGATGCATCCTAAAAAAAAAAAAAAAAAAAAAAAAATATAGGGATAAAATTACGGCTATTCGTCAATCAGACAGCAATCCAACATAAACACAAGTAGGTTATCTGACATATAGAATAAAAGGTTAACTTTAAGCATAACCCGCGCTGATATCAACTTTCTATTTTCTGAGTAAAATTCAACATACATGTTGGACTCTGAAACGTAAAATATACGAAAGGTTTTGTTTTTTTTAAGGTACGATACATGGAGAGTGCCATTCCCTAAATACATACGAGTCCACAAACTTTTATAATGTAAGGGTAAATGAGGATCTCTTTAGAGGAACAAAGTAAAGATGCATGCTGAAGCAAGAATAATTTCCACACGAAGAACATCAAACAGGACGATCTCTCAATTAGTATGCAACTGTAACTAATACATCCATAGACATTAACACTAGTTAATGCTTTATATACTGACATTAAAACTAATACACTGCTCATATAAAATTTGGCATTACTTTCCGGGAAAAGAATACGTTTCCGCTATAAGTCTACGTTTCCGGAAATAAATACCTTACTTTTCCGAGAAAATAGTAACGATTCCGGTATGTTCAGGCAAAAGTAGTAATATCTTTTAAAGTCAAATCCCAAGGAAATGATGCACACAAGAGCTAACTGTTCACATTCTGGTATGTTGTGTGGTTGAGTTGCTGTCTCTTTTACGTCTTTATCACATCTTTTCTTCGTATATGTACGCGACTTTGATATCGTCATGCATGGACACAATACTTCACTATTCGTTACATTTTCGTATTTTGACATGATTAATATACAAATAAGAAGATGTGGTATAATTGACAAATTCGAGTATTTATACTACATAACATAGGTGGTGTCATGATCACAAAACTTTCCACTAATTTTGACATTGATCATCAGTTATATTTTACTATTTTGTAAATTTGAGTTATTGACCAACAATCGCAGGTCTTTATTTGTAGCACGTTCCGCAAAAGAAAAAGTGTTTCCTTCTCGCACTTTAACAGCCCTTTCCGCAATTATTTTCAAGATAATTTCATATAACACATTATGAAATCCCGACCAATGAAATTTATTTGAATTTTAAACGTGGCCTACGAGAGCACCTAGATTAAACTTGGGAAGTTAGAATAGCCAATTATTTTTTTATCTAGTAATTATCGCTTAAATATGCCTTACACAATTATATGACAGAAACATTTAATCCGACCTGCTTTACAATGTTTAAGTTACCTTTTGGTCTTATAAACGTTTTGAATGCCGCAAATATAAAAATAAAGTTTTTTTTTTAAATATTTCTTTTGGGCCAGGGCCGACTGTGCAAGGGCTTAATAGCCAGTCCAGTCCGTCAAATGTTCATTGATTGCAAGAATTATTTTACATGCGGACATAACGAGAATCCTTTCGTAACCCCACTTTAATTTTCATTTGTCGTTTGCTGCTTTTACACAAATAACACACATTTTAACCAGTGACCGATATTACAATTTTACACAGGTTTAAAAGTTCATTGAGCTGTTACTTTAATTACAAGTTTTAGCAAGACGAAACTGTTTACTAAATGAATTCAACAAATGTCAAGCTCATCTATATCAATTTCATTATTTCACAAAAAATGTTTTTAATTACAAGCTATTTTAAATGTCGGTATAAATGTTAATGTTTTTTTTTACCAAAAATATAATACGCATCTATTAAAACTATGTACACAATGACTTATACAGAAATATAAGTGATCATTTCACCTCTCAAATGTAATTCAAATCTATTTATTGTCTATTGATTAAAAACATCTTTCACTTCTAGGTTTGTAATGAGCACAATTACGACCTTCGTATTATCTTTCCGGTTTTATTTTTCGCAAGTATATTTAAAAGACCATACCTTACTTACATGCCACGAGTTTTCATATTAGTAGGCAATATTGAAAACGAATAATTTGATATAAAGAGCTATTTTATTTTAACAGATTAACACTTTGTGCTTTTTAAATCGTGCCTCAATATTTATAAATTTAGTTACATATCTATTGTTCATTTGTTTATCTTAATTGTGAAGCATGTTTATATATTCAGATTAAAATTTTATTAAAGTCTCACCACTTGTATAACATTATACATTCCAATTATGAATATACATATAAAACATTACGTATAACATTAAATATTGGAAAACATATATAAAACTAACCACCAGTAAAATATCTTAAATCGATAACGCTCGGAGCGGATTAATGATAGATACATGAGGATGCTGTTCTGCTTGAGTGATTTACCTTACAAAAGGCGGACACTTTAAAGTTTAAAAGGACTTGACATCAGTTTGATTCCGTTTAACGGGGCGTGGCTAATTAGTTTGACGCAGTTTAACCACATCTCAAATTAACTTGAATGACCGCAAGGAATTTATTTGACTGGTATTAAAATGATTTGATATAGATTGAAATGCATTAAAATAATTTTAATTTTGTCAATCTTTATTCAATTTTCATTAATCTTTTTTAAATGCCGTTAATGCGTTTTTGTCCGTTCAAGCTAAATTCGAGTTACTAGTGACGTCGTAACCAACAATTTGATAACAATCTATTGTCGATAACTCATACGATTTCTGACGGTTAGCTATAATAAGCAAACTTTAAATCAGAATGTGACCTTGACCTTGACTTTTGACCTTCAACTTAAATTCCTTTCGATGGACCAAGGACCTCGAATGAAAAGACCCTAGATCTCAATCCTTAATTTTCACGAGTTTCACTTATATATCCCATATGTCAAACACAAGAACTAAAATAAGCCTCATATGGAGTCACCAGATCGCTTCGGTCAAAATTGGACAGAACAATTTGAGGATTTAACAAGCAAATTGGAAACATAAACTTGTCCATTTCTTTAAAGGTTGCGAATGTGTAGTGATAAGTGCGACAGCGTATTCACTTTTCAATATCATGTATGAAAAAATGCTTTCGATATCTTGCGAAATAAAACAAAATCCAGACACAAAAAGTGGCGAAAGGGAAAAAAACAAAAAAAATAGTCAGAACGATTTCAAAAGGTCTTTCCACTTTCCTCCTGAACAAAAACACGCATGACACCAAATTCCATCCGCAAGACACGTGTTTCTTGACCATTCGAAACCAAAAGTTTGGGTAATCCTGCATGACAAAGTGTGAAACAATTCAAAAGAGGAACCCAACAGCCGATTTATGCTAAAACAATAATTGAAAAATATATATTACAGACAGCAAACAACGACAACGACTGTATTAAAGACTCATAACATAAAACAGACAACCGATATAACATGTTACTTTTATTATTCTTCCCTTAGTTTATTTATTTTGAATTTACATTGTATCATAGGTCAAATTTATTTGTTCAGTGTATGTTCAATGGGTTACTATGTCCTTTGATTGAGTTAAGCTATTTCAGTTGATATTTTATAGTGTGTCTTTCTATGTTGTGATGTTACACTATTGTTTCAGAAAAAGGGTGAAGGTTTGGTACCATTAAAACGTTTAAACCCGCTGCATTTGTTTGCACCTGTCCTAAGTCAGGAATCTGATGTTCAGTAGTTGTCGTTTGTTGATGTGGTTCATAAGTGTTTCTCGTTTCTCGTTTTATATAGATTAGACCGTTGGTTTTCCCGTTTGAATGGTTTTACACTAGTAATTTTTGGAACCCTTTATAGCTTACTGTTTGGTGTGAGCCTAGGCTCCGTGTTGAAGACCGTACTTTGACCTATAATGGTTTACATTTATAAATTTTGACTTGGATGGAGAGTTGTCTCATTGGCACTCATATCACATCTTCTTATATCTAAGTCTGACAACACAGAAACACAAGGTATCGATCGAAGATTAGTCAGAATTCAACTTATGAATAAACCATGTTTCCCATACTAAAATAGCAACCAGTAGACATTCAACGAATTAAGTGTTAAGACGTCATAAACAGTCTGAGAGTTTTGGTTTGGCTGTTCTATATAGGGCATGTTCCTAAAAAATCTGGATTGGAAACATACTGTTGCACTGTAATCTATTTTGTTGCATCCCTGACATCATTCCAGATGTCCATATTCAACTTCCTTTTCTTTAAATAGGCAAATAGGCTTATTACTGAATCGTATGCAGCAAATTAAGTGTACAAAGAGGCACAACTCTTGATGTTTAAAGAGTACTCACACAGTTACGTTAGGTTACAAGAGCGCAATTATTCGTAATGCATTTTCCATAGGGTACCACTGGTGTTCCGTATTTTTTCTCGAAGACTACACAAACTA